>LR737423.1:474206-507713 GCA_902655005.2 Marronus borbonicus
TGGTATATGTATGACCAAAGTATCACACTCTTTAACAGATTTTGCGTTTTCAGACAGTGTATTTTCATTACTTTCTTGGCGTTCCTAATTGCTGTTCCGGACCGCCGTAGCTATTTAGCTCGTCGACTTTACATTAACTGCAGTCTAACGCTCTTAGAAAACGATCGCGCTCGACACATGCAGACAATTTATTGGGTTTAATGGGAAAACTTTAAAATTATCAATGTTATGAGACCCATTCCAGCATTATTTCTAAGGGTCAATATAACTATTTACTGAACCTTTATATCCCCCAAAACATATTATTCTAACTTAGTGGATAATACTTTAGTTTTAGCGGTATGTTAAAGGTAGTATGGCTACGTTAAAAATACAGTATCAGTAATTAGTGCAATGTAGAGTAGCGTTCAGCAGGATCTAGCCTCTGGTTTCCTTTCTTTGTCCCAGGCTTTCTATTAGGTAAATATATCTCCAGGCAACAATAATTCTGGGGAATTATCTATTAACTTCTTTTCACTCCATATTTTTAAGGCCCTTAATGTTCGTTGTTATTGTTTTCCTACAAACTTTTTCCTACAAACACGAAAAGAATAAATTCTATTGTCTCTGGAATTAATTCGCAAATTAAATATCACTGGTCAAAAATAGTAGGAAATATCCATACTTTACGGTTGGCGATACTCACTAATATTAGTCCGTTAGATGCTAGATCGCGAACTCGTACGGAATATACCGGCCGTAATATGATTTTGATAAAGAAAATGTTGTTGACTAAAAACTTAAATTGCAAGAATATGAAATATGATCTATATGAAACAAAGGAATGCAAAGACGCTAAGACCTCTTCAGTGTGAAGAACACGGTGTTTTGTTACGTGACGCGCTATCATAAAGAGGGCACGTAAACGTCAAGTTTATTCCAACAATTTATATTTTGTAAAACGCTACTATTTGTAATTTACCCCCTTAAACTGTGAAAAGAGAGGATCAACGACCGAAAAAAATATCTCTTATGTAGATAAACAGATTTTCTCTAAGAATGAATAGCTTCGCAAGATATGCCTTTTATTCTATCAAATTAATGAGAAGCAAAATTTACTGGCCAGTTCAAGCGAGAGAGTTCAATTAATCCTACCCTATCTTCTAGGTTTTAAATTTTTCTGAAGCCTTTGCTGTTGCATTGGATCCTACATTTCTGGCACAACTATGTCAAACGCTTAAGTTATTTCTCAGCACAAGAGAAACCTTAGTAATGTTTCCCTATTTTCATTCTGGGAACCACTATAATATATATTATTAGTTAACTAACGACGTTTTTCTTTCTTACCCTACCTACTTGACATTAACAAATAGAAAGAATATCTTCGTGTTGAAACTTACGAGCACTCCTATGTATAGAGTTTGGGTAGCGAGCCTAAAATTTAATTTTTGACCAACGACGTTCCATCAAGCACGTTTGCCATTAAACGGTTAACTAAATTTTACCAATGTTTAAAAGTTCAAGTGGTGTCAATAGTATCTCGTTAAATTCAATAACCTGATGAAGATCCACAAACCTCCGCAGCAACACATCAATCTATTATATCTTATAAAATTGTCATTTGGATACTGTTTTAACTTATGGGCTCCACTTCAATAGAAGACGAAGAAGCAACATTTTTACTAAACGGAAGTGTTATCTCTCAATGCTGCTATTGGTAGGTTGACCTGCATTTTGTGGAAGTTGTATGTAGCTAACAGTTATTGGTCCACTTTATTTCTGAGAAAATATTTTTTGAAAAAAATGTTTATTTTCTTGACTAGTCACTCTTCTTTACATAGATTAACTTTTTGGAGAGATACCTAAAGAACCAGCTTTGTAAACTCATATCTCTCAGAAATATTAACCACTCAGAAAATGCAATGTAAAGCTGTACTTACTTATTCAAAAATGAAGGCTCAGTTGAAATTTCATATTTTACTTAAATAAACATTGCTTGAATTTGTTTAGATCGAATTTTGTAAATGGGACCAGTCATGTGACATCTTTCCTCTGTCTCATTTATACTTCACACACCAACTCTTGCCGGAAACTGAATTTTCGATTAAACGCTTGTTAAGGCTTCTTAACATTTTAGCTTTATTACTTTTCTTTGTAAATTTAATATTCTATTCGCCTTACTCCGTTAAATATTGTATTTACGTATTGCACGCATTTATACTTAAAATCCCGTAAAATTGACAATCGCAACTTTGGCAAGTGTTATTATTAAAAATGAGGAGGTAAGACGGACATTAAACAAAGAATCACATATATACATGCTTTTATCACAGTATCGAAACTTCGTCGGAGAACGACCGTTACGAACTGCCATAACTATCCGTCGCTCCTTTGCATGTGGGTCATGTACCGCTTAGACTCGCATTATCTATGGTTTATAACTTTTCCGCTTCTATGACAAGGCAGTAGCAAGGAGCAATGCATACTAGCAAATACACGAAATAATGAGAATGTCTCAGTAGCTGGCTTCAGCTATAATCTGCTACTGCCTCTGTAACCATATACTAGATATATGCAATTTTGTTTATAGTAGACAGGAGGAAATTATAAGGGGAACTGTTGGGGAAATCAGAAAATGCTGCACTGCACAGCTTGGTAGGAGCCTACATCAAAAGGAAGTTGCCCTTGCAGCGTTCTTAGAAACAGGGAGCGCCTTCAACAAGATATCAATGCCAGACATGTAAAGTACACCACGCACAGATGAGTTGACTGCATGGCAAGCAACGGAGAAGTCCATGGCCAAATATTTGACCAAAATATCGCCATGAGAGCTAGCACAAAGTATCCTCAACGGATAGTATTGTCACCATTGTTGTGGAGCTTGGCCGTTGAAGACATCATTAGGTCTTTAAACGACCAAGGCATATGGACGCAGGAATACGCTGATGATATTTTTTTTATTGTTATTGCGTCCAAGCCTAGCATAGTAGCAAATATTATGCATAATACGCTGCGAAAAGTGGAGGAATAGTGTCTCAAAGGACTCTCAATTAGTCCGCAACAATGAAGTTGGTTGCATTTATCAACATACGGAAACTCGTCAACCCAAACAACATTAGACCGCTGGGGCAGGAGTGACAATTAACCAAGGGGGTGAAGTATCTAAGTGTTACCCTTGATGCAAAACTGAGTTGGAATAACTTATATAAAATAACGAACAGGGCTACACGGTAGTTTGGCACTGCAGGAGAGTTGTTGGTAAAACCTGGTGATTAAAACCTAAGGTGATATATTGGCTATACATCATGGTGTAGAGGCCAACGGTTACTTACGGAGTAAATAGTAAAATCTCTCATTGCTATTCAGAGGCAAGCACTGCTGGGAGTCACAATGAGGAGCACAGAAACCGCTTCCTTGGAGGTCATAGTGGGTTTCTTTCCGCTGGAGCTTTTTGTGAAGGTGGAGGCTATGGCTGCGATACTTAGAAAGCTAACAGTTATGGCAATCCAACATTAGTGGTGAAGAACACACTGATGTCACGGTGACGGTACTGGACGAGCCTCTGTTACAAATGCCTGCGGACAATGTGGCACCTGAAATTATTTTTACTAATAAATTAAAAATTTCAAACCGAATACACAGCAGGCACGGAATAATTATCCTGATGACTGGTCCACAGACAGATCGCAATCCAGTCAGTACACAGGAACCGATATTTGTGGACTGAGCCCTAGACAGAGGATATCGTTAAGTTTGGGAAAGCGTTATATATATGCAATTGTAATTTTCTCTGAAGTCATCGGACATGGAGACTGCACGAAGAGGGAAATAAACATAATGATAGCCAGCGGCCTGGCTATCATTATGTATCATTACGAATCTTATTTACAAGGTCAAAACTAGTAAAGAGCTGTAAACGCTATAAATTAGCACAAGACAATGAGGTACCTTTGATCTGGATGCTGGGATATGGGAATATTAAGGGCAATATATTAACTGACGAACTAGTCAAGGAGGGTTCTAGGAAACATCTTATAGGACCGCAACCCATGCGTGAAATCATAAGTGATTCCGCTAGAAAAGGGATGTGGTCTTGGTTAGATAAAATACGAATAAAGAAGTGGAGGCTGGCTGAAGGTTCCACAACAAAGCACTATTACGCAGTAGAGATGCCAAGTTTTCTGTCAAAAAAGAAATTAGGACCATTACTGAGTTGCTGACGGGACATTGCCCTCTGAAAAAGCATCTATGTAACATAGGAAACGGATTTGTATGTGTTTTGAACTTATGAGGAACTCAAACAGAAACATTTCGAGGAGGAGCCTTCGAAATATTCGAGTATCTCCTGGGCATTTACAAAAACATGAAACTACTCGGGAGTTTCATTAGAGTTGGTACAAAGAGCTTTAAGTTCAAGTGCCTGGACTATTGGCGTCCAACTTAAACTGTACAAATGATTGAAAATGAAAGAATTTTTTGATACATACGTATTGTATTTCATTTCGAGAGGAGAGCAACTAAGTTATACATTTAAACAAAAGCCATTGGCCTCTTCGCAAGAAAGATACACGGAAGCAGACGCCTAGCGCCATTACTCTCTAAACCAGCAGAACGTACCAACATTAAACGACATGATCTTAAATTTAATGCCATCTTTGATTTCAACATTCCGTTAGTGAATTTTGTTTCTAGCATTAAATTTTTTTCTTGCCTTTTTTTAACAAAAATACATCTCACCTACCAGTATGGGACAAAAGAGAAAAGTGGTCTGGGAGAAAATCGAGGGAATCACCAGCACCGCTTTGCCTCACAGCATATGCAGCTATAAATGGTAACAAGTTCACCTTCAAACGTGAAATATATGAACTTCTGAATAGTTATCACAACAATATTTACCTAAACTTAGTGATTGTAAACAGAATATAGAGGGCTTTCTACAGTTTATAGTATGCATAATGTATCTTTTTATCGTTTTATGCGTGCTTTTCAAATTGTACAATATCTAACTTTATTGCGTATTCTTATAAGTTTAAGTGATGGTATAATTTTTCGTCCACGTGATATCTAGGCAATAACAGTAACAAGTAATACAGTTTATATAGCTACTGGGTCACATAGACGGTAAATCTTGCGATTTTTCAGCGTCCTTTTACGTAGGCAAGCTTTGATTTATGTTTAATTTCCTGTCGGCTCGTGCTGTAATATTTCAGGTCATGGCTATCACAGTCTCTATGGCATATATGTTGTCATTCTATCTCGGTTTAATTAAAAATAAATTCAATAACAACCTTACGTACCAATTACTTTATGTACTAATTTTGTACACTCATTTATGTTCTTTCTGCCAATTTGCTTGCTTCGTTCCACCCCACGTGTCCTTCTTCTAGTATATCCTTTATTGTACTATTCCACGTTTTCTTAAGCTTCCTTTTTTTACTCTTTTTGTCATCGATCTCGTGTCCTACATAGCTTTCGCAAGTTTTTCTTCTTCCATTCTTATTAAATGATCAAATCATTAAAGCAGCTGCTTCTAGAACGTCTTTGTTAGAGACTCTGTGTTTAGCTCCTCTCAATTTTTGTCGTTTTTTTATTATATCTTTCCTTGTTACACCATTTACTCTTCTTAAATATGTCGTCTCCATCGCTTAAAGTCTACTTTTCAAACTGTTATTCAGTATTCTGATTTCACTCCCATATATTAGTACTAGCCGTGTCATTTTTGTGCCGTTACTTGTTTTTCCTTAGGTCTTGTTGAGATCATGGTATAACTTTTGCTGCGGTGCCTATTATTTCGTTTATTTCTTCCTGCATTCGTCCGTTACTTTGAATTGCACTTAAAACAATCTTGCTCGAGAGCATTTTCGTTGAGTTTTATACTTATTTGTACCTTAACTTTCCTCAGTTCTCCATATTTCTTTTGCTTAATTCCTTTTGCCACATTTTAAAATTTTCTCTCAGTTGACACTTTCTCTCCGCACATTTCATCAGTAAAAGAGCATTGTGCTAGTTTAACCGGTCTTAGCTTCCTGTAATCTGTATGTGTGTCTTTTAAGACGTCTTCCATTTTCATTATAAACAATGTTCGGCTCAGTACTCCTCCTTATTCTAGTTCTGATTGGAAGTTGCTTGTTCGCGTTGTTTTGACACGTACCTTCCATTCCCCTCCCCAATTTATCACCAACACCTCTTCTTTTTAGAATAGTTGGAAACTTTTAATAAACCTTACTACTATTCTTAGATCTTCTTCCTTCAGTTCAGTAGCTGCAAGAAATGGCTTACTGAAGGATTAGTTTCGCGTGCGACTGATTTGCATTTACAAGGAATGTGTTCTGCGCCTTCAGACCTTCTCGACATAGACGATAGATGCATCTTCAGATCTTCCAAATTTAAATAACTGATATTTTAGGGTCGTATAACCTGTGGAAAAGCCTAGCAGTATTTTAAGGTCTCTGCTGAACGATACCGCCATTCTTGCTGCCTGCGAGCCTGATATGAATGCTTTCGCCTGCTTTTGCCATAAAACACTTTCCCACTACGAGGCCGTTTGGTTGTCCTCCCATATTTTTGTTGATGTTTTATGTGGTCCACGAAAGGGACATTTCCTTCGATTCGTTGGTGGCTTGGGACCCATCGCAAAATAACGTGATTAGCAATAATCACGAACTATTACTGCATACATTTGCCTTTCTCGAAATTCTTTATGGCGCACAGGTTTAAGGCAGAAATTTTTGCTTGAGGTATGCATTTTAGGTGCTGGCTAGACCCACTAATACCTGTTTCAACACGTTCTATTCTCAAGCTTATCATTAAGATTCATTTAAAACATTAGATACGGTAGAATGTAGGTTAAATCCGATAAGAAAGAATCATAATTAAAGTACTTAAAGTCACGGTACGTAATGAACTTTGGTCATGTAAAAGAGGTAGCGAGAGGTGTTTCGAGAAAACCTTTGTTCTTATCGGAAATCTTACAAGAAACCGGATCTGATTCAATTATAGAAATATCTAAAAGAATAAAGATATCGACTAAAAAAGCAGAAGTGTGTGGACCTTGTAATTATCTAATTGATGGAGGAGGCGAAACTCTGCGTTTGCAAAACCTATATTAACATCGCCGAGGCAACAAACAGCAACAAATTCAAGACTAACGGCAAGAACTTGACTTTCCGGATCATCGCCCACATCACATCACAAGCTAGAACCACCGATCTTTGGACAAAATACAGAAAACCTATGAACGTATCTACATTCGAAAATCTGTTTAATACATGGATTATATTGTATGATTTTGTATACGCCCAGACACAAGCAAAAAGGAAATTGTTCGGCGGAAATAATTACAAGTGGATGGATTCTGACTTAAAAAACCTAAGGGAAGAGCTTTTGAATTGATCCATATTGTCCCGGACATATCCGGAATTAAATAACCACAGAAAGCAAAACAAGTCGAGTATAAGAGAAGTTTAGCCGAGACAAAAAGGAAGTACTTTTCGCAACGTATCGGGAATGCTAAAAATGTACCGCGGGAATTATGGCGATGTGTCGACTCCCAATTGGGCCGAAATGAGAAGAGAAACGCAGTCATATCTATTAACATAGACAATATGGTAGTATCTGATCCTTCACAGGTGGGTACTATCTCTTGCAAATTTTTTACCAGCTTTCCATATTTAAATGTCACTCAAAACCTGGGTACTGTTGGACCCGAAAATTGTACGCTAACACCGTTCCTACAAAATTCTACTGCTTTTTGTCCGGTTACCCCCGATGAAGTTGCAAGTGCGATAAACTCATTAAAAAATAAGCATAGTGTTAGTATGAATGGCTTACATACGAAAACCATCAAGTATGTTGAGGATGCGTTAATCGAACCGTTAACTATAATAATTAATAAATCGATAGCTTCAGGAGTTTTTACCTCACAGTTAAAAATAGGTAAGACCATTCCAATTTTCAAAAAACACGATCCATCCATTGTTGTAAACTACCGCCCCATAACAATACTGAGTGTATTCTCGAAGGTGCTGGAATGTATCGTATACAATAGAGTAATCGACTTTCGCGAGAAGTTTAAAGCTTTTACGAGTGCCCAACACCGTTTTTTTAAATCGAGGTCTACCAAAACGGCTTCAATCGAGTTTTTGCAATTTATCTATAGAGAAGTCGACGAGGGCAATTATGTAGCTGGAATTTTCTTCGATTTATCACAGGCATTCGATAGTTTGGACTTGAATCTTGTGCGGGAGAAATTGTGCGCGGTAGGTATCAGGGGAAAGATACTAGACTGGTTTTCTTCCTTTCTGACGGGCCGGACGATGGGGGTAGTCGTGTCTGGTACAGTTTCACCATTAGAACCAATTACATTGGGTGTAGCCCAAGCCCTAGCCCATTCGCTTCTAGGTCCCCTAATTTTTCTCATATTCGCGAATGATTTGCCACCTCTGCGCATGTTGTGGCATATGCGGATGATACCTCCTGCGCTAAGTCCTTGACCGAGCTGGAATTGAAGATAGCCCGTGCTGTGAACGAGTTTTCTACCCGGTGTTGTAGGAACAGATTGATTATGAATCGCGACAAAACGGTCGACGACCGGCCTTTCCTCGATTTGGCGTTGGTCTCGGCTTTAGCTTTTCAAACAGTGTCAAACTGCTCGGAATAGACATTAATCATAACCTGTCTTTCGATGATCAAATCAACAATATCTGCGAAAGACTAAACTCAACCTATTACGCAATTGTACTACTAAAAAGCAGTTTAAGTACGGAATTGCTGCTGACGGTGTGCCATGCGCTGGCCTACTCGATTTTTGGGTACAACATTCACATATGGGGCCGTGCCGATTATCAACGCTTACTGATTTGTCAAAAAAGAATTCTTAGGTTGATTTTTGGTATGTCCCACAGAGAATCATGTATGTAGGTCCTTGTTCATTGAAAAGAATTTATTGACCGTTCCATGTTTATATATATACCGCGCGGTGGTGTACGTCAGGGGCAGTCTGGACCCGTTCAAAATGCCTCCAAATGTGTACAACACCGGCAGGGAGGACCTACACATTCAACCTCATAAAACATCTCTATTTGAAAAATCACCTTTATATCCATTTGTTGGACCAGATGTATTCTGCACTACCAGTAACTTTGAAAAATATCGCTGACGTGAATGCTTTCAAGAGCACAGTAAAAAAGTATTTAATTTCTAAATGCTACTACACCTACCAGGAATATTTTACTGACGATTCCGTCGGGCATTCCTAATTGCTTTGTTGTTCTAAATGTGACTTTACATAATGTTGCCCGTGCTAGTTGATTTTATCTTATTTTTAATGAAATTTTACGTTGTCAGTACTTTTTGTGAAAGTCAATAAAGCATTACATTATTATGAACATATGTAATTGTGTTGTGCGAGCAAGTAGTTATTCGCACCATCTGAACTCAAACTTGAACTTTGGTCTAATTCACAATCTGATTGCTACTCCGTAATAGTGTTTATGTTACTCTTCCAATAAAACTGGGATGTTTTGCGCAATATTTCACCGATAAAAGAATCAGCAAAAAACCCAATGGTATCTACTAAGTAGGAGCGCTTTAAGTGAGCGCTGGCATCGTGTCAATTCCTCACACGCCAATGGATTTCGTGCAACTATTCCGCGCTTGAGAGGTTAAAAGATATATTTGACATACACGAAATATGCTTCAAAAAGTATTTTCCCCTTCTAGATTGACGTGGTTTTAATATATACTTTACAACTCGGTTTTCCCGCAAAAATTCCGCTGTTCGATTTGTTTCGTGCGAAAATGTCCATGTGTTTGGATTAAAACGAAATTCTTTTTCGCATTTTTGTATCGCGTTCTCCGTATATCGACAATGTACAACATGTACTGCGAGATAAATTGTGTTGTTTCCAAACGCATAACAAACAACACGCGAATACGCAGCTGATGCAAAAAAAAGGATAATGGGATAGTGGGCGACCGACTGTATGCTAAAGTTAGCATTTGACAAGAATGAATAAATTTGTTGAAATGCAAAGTTATGCGCGAATGATTTAATAGGAGTCGTTCTGCGGGACTATCTCCGTGTTACGTCAATAATAAATTTGAATAATTCGATTCGGAATACAATGGGAAGCGTACGGACCGTTGACATACGCAGCTTATTTCATTTTACAATACACTTGGATAAGAACTGCACTTCTTGACGTTTGAAGAGAAAGGAAAAGAATGAAGTATGGCGTCTTTAAAACGCCATCGCTTACAACAAACATTCTTTCAACATCTTTCAATTCAGGTCAATCAAATATTGTATGCTACGAGATTTTCTCAGGAAAAGATACATTCAGTTGTATGGGTGATCCTCCGAAAAATCCCGGTCATTTTACTGAAGGTACGAAGAAGAACAAAAGCAAGTGACGCCAAGACGGCTGTATTTGAAAGAATTGCCCACAATCGTCACACGTTTATGAAATCTATTACTGAAGGTAGTGCTGTATTTGTTTGGTACTAGCGTTGTATTCAAATAAAGCGCCAATATTATTATAAGTTTAGTTACAGTTGCGGATGCGCGCAACAGGGGAGTCAACAACAACATGTAAAATGTAGTACAAATAATTACGTTTAATGACTCCCAAAGACAATACGAAACAGTATTATAGTGTGATCAAATCTGAAAAATTGACGAGGTTCACAGCTATTTTGTTTTCTCAGTGACACATCTATGTAATAGAAAATTATTAAAGTTATTTATTTTACTAAATAGGTACTTTCATTGCAATACAGAATGTCCCGCGAAAAACTACAGTGACTGGTACATGAAGGAGGAAGAATTCTGAAAACTTGTGCGAACAGACACATCGACCAAGGATATCTTCTCCGACTTGGCTACGGTGTTTAACGGTGTTGACGTATGTACATTTTGTTTTAAAAAAGCTGCCTGCTTTGGGTATACGCGGAAATATTTTGAACTAGATTGAGGCTTACGAACTTCACGGAATGTGGAAAAAGAAAAAAGAAAAATGAAGGCTTTTCTTCATCTTCAATATACTTACCTACAACCTTAACACATATTTCAGATTTTGTAACTAGTTTGTCCCTTAATAACAAAAACGTTTCCTTTACTTCATCATCCGCTTCTTTTTTCTTTAATGATTTCTTTTAAGCTTTCCAGAGCATTCTTCAGTTATGGAAAAGCCTTTACCGTTGTAATTTATGAATAAGATTCCTTCCTAGTCTTGCGCTGACCTTACCTTAGTCGTGTCAAGATGATCATGAAGAATTTTAAAAGTGATTGTATCGGATACTCCAATCATTTCTGCGAGTTGTTCCTTCTTGCACCGAGCAACTTCCAATGCTAATTTTTGACTTTTTGAACAAATTCTGGAAAGGCTACTTCGATTGGCCGTTCCGATCGTGGGTCGACTTCAACGGGTTCCTGCCTTGCTTAAAGGAACTTGTAAACCATAGCTTTTCCTTTGACACCTCTTCCAGTATGATTTGAGCAGGCTTTCGTGCGATACTTGATTTTCTCCATATTTCACACTTTCTTCCCGATTGAGTTGCTTGGTCGACAATAGTTCAGCGACTAATTATGCAATTATGAAGATGGTGCGGGATAGATCCTGATGCATTTGGAAGACATTTGGTCTGGTCAACATGGTGTTGGGTGCGGCGTGCCACAGAGCTCGGTGCAGGGACCTTTTGTTTTCAGAACTTTCGTAGATGACTTACTTAACCATATTTAAGGATGTGTATCGCTGTATGCAGGTGATACATGTGGTTGTTCTTAGAGCACAAAATAAAAAAGAAGAGAAAAGAAAATGAAGATCATCATAAATGAGTTTGAACTGTGGTACAATAAAAGTCGTTGAATATTAAATATGAATAAAACCTCTGTAGTTTGTTTCTGTACCAAGATGCGGTATTATAGTTCTTTGCAAGTGAATGTAAATGGTTAACTGATCGCTGCAGACGCGGTAACAAAGTACCTAGGCGTGTGATCTTAGTTGAAAAGCCCACATTGATTATGTATATACATATGTCGGTTAACATTTTTTTTATTTAAAAACAATGGTCAGACAAAAGTATATTTTACAAATTCATTTTTTTTGTACAATCTACTTTCAATTATAAGAATATTTTATGAGGAGCGAGTTATGGTTTTAGTGGCGCAGAAGCGAATTATAATGGTTATTTTTGGTTTGAAATCCCTACAGTCATGCAAAATATATTTAGTTATATTAAATATGTGAACATCTACTCAAATGGTAGCCGTCTGGGTGATACTCGTGACTATAATACTTTACACATGTTGCGTTTGGATAAGTACGAGACTGTTACTTTAGAAGAGGGGGATCGTTTAATATTGGGAAGGAACTCGTTAATCGTTTACCTATGGATATAAAAGGTATATCGGCCTTCCGGCGATTTGACAAAACTGTAAGAGATTAGTTGGTGATGTTATACCCATATTCGGTCGATGAATATTTCACATAAATTCAACTCTTGTTTTCTTTCCATGTTTCTGTAAAGTTTTACCAGGTGTTTGTGACATAGTACCTCTTGATTCCACGTGCGTGATTTTTATCATTATATTGATATTTATTATATGGTTACATTAGAATATTCCTTAGAGCTATTCTCGCGTGTTTTACCAACCCTGTATCGCGTATTTGTTTGTATTGCCCGATGGCCAATACGAAGTTAGCGAAACTGCTTCGTCACGTGTTAAATGTCCAAATTCAACCTTGAGCTTTAATTTGTTAGTTCAAAAGTAGATACCAATGCGACACTGTAAAGCTGGATCCAGTTAATCAAAGTTTAAGCGCTAATCTAAGAGTTCTATCATCACATCACATCACATCAATAAGATGTTATTAGCCCTATTTTGACTTTGATAGTTCCAAATTTCTTACTTGATAGTATTTTACCAACCTTATCGTTTCAGCTGCTGTTCATACGTAAAATATGTTGATGAGATTGTTTGTGCTACCTCCCAGGGCCCAATACCTGAAATTCTACAGGTCTTTAACAGTTTCAATCAACACTTACGACATTAAACTGATAAGAACTCTTGAAGAATGTTATTGTACTAGATTGGTACCAAAAACCAACAGCACCGGGGAGATATTTAAACATTTTTTCAACCATCCAAAAGATCAAAAACTTGATACGTCATTGCTATGAAGAATAGAGGTTTACACATCTCTAATCCACAATTTCACAAACAAAATCTCAAAAAACTTTTGGAATTATTTGGTAGCCATGGCTAACCGAGGTCACTGCTTAATAAATTTATTTGCAGATCTAATAACTTTGATGGACCTTAAGCCTAATGTTGTACTTAAATATAAACATCTTCTATTTATTCCGGTTTTAACGAATAAAATTCTTTGAACCTATCACACCTATCCAAAATAAATAACAGAGTTTGAGCTTTGGCGAACCATGCTACATGCCACAGATTCCGGACACCACACACCGTTATAGGAGTGGAATTCTCTTATTAATGTACCATATTCATGAAGAAGAGAATAGTATTAATTACCAACTATCTCAGTACCATGTATTGCAATAACGTCTTCGAATAGAGGTTAGTGTTCAATAAAAAAAAAAGAAATTGCGCCGTTTAGTCAATCATTTTTGGTCAGTACTGTATATCCATTCAATTCAAACTTGTGCTCATACATTTCAATTATTTTTGAACTCGTGTGTGTGAAGACTACTAAAGACAAGAGAAAGACATTTGTTAATGTTTTTGAATACGGTTTGCGTGATTTGCGTACATAAACATTCGCAGCTTGTTTTCAATGCATTTCCAGTTTCTGTATTTGTTTCATCCGTACATGTGCATGTATTTTTTAAATGATTTTATAATTTAACTTATCCCAATTTTAAGAAGACTTTTCTATCAATAATATAACTTTTATTGCGCAAAATGTAGCAAGGATGTATCAGAATTCAATGAAACTCTTAAGTTATAAATTCTTTTGAACGTTATAGTTTCATCTCCTGGGAAAGTCTGGAAATACAGCCAAATATTGCGAAGAGCTTATTATTTCATCGCCCACAGTTTCCCCTACTATCCCGATCTTTGGACTTGCTGCTTCGTGATGTAGTACGATCGATGTACTTCCTCTGGTTTTTCGCTTTATTACTATTACTAAATGAAGTGATCTCTGCTGCTCGGTATCCATAAAAACAGGGGCCATCACCAAATACCAAATACGTTAAACAAATAATACAGAATTTGAAAAATCTCGAATCGGAGAAGGTAAAAATTAATAAATAATAAGATCTCGAGAGCACGAATTATTTTTGCACATCATTAAAAAGAGAAGTGCCGTTTAGGTTTGAAGAAGAAAGAATCAGTCGAGCAGTCTGCAGAATCGAATTTTCTCCGTTTGGTGTGCCTTCTCCGGAGAGAGAGAACTTCTGGAATTCAGGTTCTGGAATTTCAGAAACAGGTCTACTTGCCGAACTTTAAAATTACATTGTCAGCCTGTAGAATCTTGCTAATCGATGTTGATGTGTGGACCTAATCCACCTATCCCACCCTACCATTGTTGCACCTGCATTTCTGTAGGAGGAATCATTGCTTTAAATAGATTTCTACTGCTTACTATTTGTAATTATTATTAATTCTTGATGATGGTATCTGAAGCTGATTTTTATACAAAATACTTAAAGATTCTGCTAACAGCTCGTACATCAAATAGCTTTTATTGTTTGCTAAATGTAAAACATGATGAGTTACAGCAACTCGTTCCTCCTTGCTTCAACATTTATGCATGCGATAAATTACCTTAATACATACATCCATTAATAATTTGAGAAAGTATTGCGTTTACGCCACTAAATACATCGGTTTACCGTGTATATCGATTCCAAATAAACATGTCAGGCCGATAACGTATTTCGCTATCACTCGCTTCGAATCAAACACGAAATTACATCTAATATAACCTTATAAACGTTTATTTAACAAATCAAATTAGCCGTTTATATAACCTACTTTGCGTAAAAAAGTTTGCTCCGGATGTTATGTGTCCAATGACAAGGACAAGACGTACACATATAGCACACCGAGCTGTCAAGACAAAGGAAGCTCGAATTCTTTCATCTCCGCAACAAAAAAAAGCTCGTATAGCTTTCATCTACGATCTTAGTAATCGCAAATAGTAAATATTTAATTTGGCGAGGAAGGAAGTTAAAGAAACAATTAGTTTAACGCTCGAAAGGACGCTCGAAAAATTTAAGGTCACACATACTACTGTTTTGATAAAAAAAAAGGAAACGTAGAAGCCAAATTCTTGAGGAAGAGCAACAAAAAATGTACGGGAAATGATTTGTTTTCAAAAACGATTGTGAGCGCAGCGAAGACAACTTTGGTCTGAAAACAAATTTCGTCTATGTATATCGTCTGAATAAAGCTGAGACAAGGTTAACTTTTTTTAATGAAATTCAAACAAAGTTGAAGGTGTGAGCAGCAGTTATGTAAGCAACTATGGCTTTGGGGAAGGTTTTGACTTATATCAAGACGAAATTGGTACCAACAATAATTTTTGTGATAAGTAGCACCGGTGTAATGACGATTGATGTAGAACAAGCACTTATTTCGAAATGAGATTATCAAAACAACATGAACACAAAGCTGACTAAATCCACGTATTCAGTTCCATCTAGGATTTTAACGTGTAAATAAATAAATGTTACGTAAAGTTCCCTTTTTTTTTACTCCGTTTTAAACTTGTTTAGTCTTATACGTAAATTCTTCATCTTGTCAATGACCTTTCTCCATTCTTCTTTATTCTTAATTATTGAATCTATTTCCGGTTTCTTTAAGTCTTCTCTGACTTGGTCTTTCCATCTTGCTTTCGGTCTACCCTAATCTATCCTCCGTTGGTTTCAAGTGCTTTATTCTTTTCATTACCGATTCTTCTCCCTTCCTTTCTATATATTCTAACCATCTAAGTCTGAAATGCTAACGATGAACAAGATGGGACAGTAAAACAACAGTACCGGCAACAAATTGAAGACAGAATAAAAATGGATACGGAGCTTAATATCGGAAAGGAGTGGAAGGATATCAAGAATAATACACGCAGCTAAAAATGTGATAAGGCAGAGGAAAACAACACCAAATCAATAGTGGTTCAACGAAGAATGTAAAAGCAAAGCATATGAAAAAAAGAAAATCTGTAAAATTATAAAGAAAAAGGAAAGGAAGCAGTTATATACTACAAGAGGACAAAAGAAGGATGGATCAAAGAACACATGAACGGAGTAGAAATGAATAGAAAGGATAACAGAAGTCTATTTAAACTAATTAAAGCACAAAATAAAATAAAACGACCAACGCGGAGCGATTGGAAGGAATACTTCGAAAAACATTATCAGTAAAATGAAACAATACAAGAAGAAAATATAACAGACAAAAGAGACGAAGAACGAGAAGAATTAGGATATGAAGATTTTTCGGAATGCGTCAAACTATTTAAAAATAATAAGGCGCCAGATTAAATAAACAACGAACTCATTCAGAATATTCTCAGACAGAAAAAAATTTAAATTGATTGCCGAAATTTGGAAAGACAGACTATGCCCAAAGAATGGAGAACGGGACTTATAACTCCAATATTTGAAAAAGGAGAGCCTAATGAATGTAGCAACTGCAGAGCTATTATCCTGGTGAACATGACCTATAAAATACTAACGACAAACATTAAACAGAGGTTAACACGAAGAGCAGCACGGGAAAATACCAAAACGACCTCAGAAAAAGGAGATCAGCAATAGATGCGATACATGTGACGGCACAGATAATAGCAAAAAGCAACGAGTACAACATCGAACTCCATATGCCTTTTATAGATTTCATGCATACCTTTGAGAGGCTAAAGATACTCCAGTCGTTAAATGAAATGAGAAAAATGAAAATACCCGCGCCAAAAATGACAATGATCGGATCACAGGCTAAAACAATTACCGGAGATATCATAACGGAAGATACTACAATGGAGACAGAAGTAAGACAAGGAGATGCATTACCAATAGTACTTTTTAACATCGCTCTGGAAGGAGCTATCAATGCATCAGGTCTAACTAAATCATAACATGCAGCAACACCCAGCTGCTAGCGTACGCAGACAATATAGATCTAGTCACAAGAAGCCGGAAGAGCACTCACACTATTACTAGAGGAAGCAGAAAGCAGAGGACTAGAAATAAACCAAACCAAGACAAAATATATGAAAAAGAACAAGCAACAGAAAGCGAAGTAAAAATAGGAAGTTACACCTTTGGAACGGTGAAAAGCTTCAAGCACTTGGAAGTACCAATAAATGGGAAAAATGACCTAAATGCTGAAATAAAAGAACGAATCCAATCTGGAAATCGAGCATACTGGAGATATCACAGAATACATAAGGACAAACGGATTAGCAGAGCAACCAAGCTATGAATATACAAATTAGCAGTTAGACCGATCGTTACGTACGCCCCTGAAACCATGTGCCTGATGAAGGAGATCTCAGAATCTTCGAAAGGAAGCTACTGAGAAGAATTTTATGCCACGAAAACGTTAACGACGAACAATATCGCACATTATGGAACTATGAATTAAAAGAACTCATAGAAGAGGATATAGCCCAGACCATTAAACTATTAGAGCAGGGTGAGGTTATAAGAAACAGGAGCAATAAGATACATTTTTTGTTGTGTTTCGGAGGTTGATCCAGAATAGTTTAAATGCTTGAATATGCCTCAAAACTAGTGTTAGAGTGAAGTGAGACCCTGGAAGATTGCTGAAGCTATGGATGCTCTTCATCCATGTTCATTCCAGTATAATTTATAGCATAAAACTTTAGTAAGTAAATCGCTTTGTCTATAAATAATAACTTTGTGTTTTAAACTTCCGATACGGTCTCATGTGATTTCTTATCATCCCCATTTTGACAAGTAGGATGCTTTTGCCCTTCTCATCATTTCATCGAAAGCATACAACAACTCTACAATCTGGTATATTTTTTAAAATTTTGATTGAGTAATTCCTAAATTAAAACAATTTGCCCTATTTTAGCGATCATCGGTAGATTTTTTTATAGATACGATGTAAGTGCTTCTAACATATTTTACTATTCCGTGTCCATAGTAAAGAACAACGTTGCTTAATCGTTAAAACGAAATTATGTTTTATCGAGTGAGATATACAATTTTGAATTGAATAAACAAAGATAGATTGAGATGTTACGATTTAGGATGCTGTTTTCGATTATCGCGGATATTCGTTTGGTTTTAATATTGCTAGTGCATTTTTTAAATAAAATTAAACTAGGAGTTTAGGAAATGGAAAAAGTTACTGATTCATATAAAGCGATATTTGTGTTAGTTAACCTATTTGTTTATAGCGGAAAACGGAGTTATGTCGCATCGCCAGAAAGCAGTATCGAATTTTTAGAAAAAATCAGATAATTTTTAAAAGAAAGAATAAATCTAGTGACGCTGAACGTAGCTTAGAATTATGCGAAATGAATTCAAAAAATATCGGACGCTGCAAAACTACAGATCGGTGGCAAGTGAGTAAGTATAGCCGCTTTTAATTTTTGTGCTTTTAAAATGGTTATTATAATAATAATAAGCTAATGAATATGTATAGCAATCAAAACCACAAATTAGAAAGTATTAACGCAAATACAAAACGAAAAAATAGCGCACCAGGAAGGAACTGGATGAGGTCTACCAATCAATTAAAAAAAAACCGATAGATCTGGAGGAGGGATTACTATCCACCTCAATAATTCATTTATGCGATGAATTATTACCTGATTCATTAGGTGGACAAAGAACCATGTTCGTGTTGCTGTCCGTACGTACTTGTCATGGCGGTAAAGTGCGGTTGTTGTGATAAAAAGATTGAGAGATATGAGGACTATATCCTCTGTAAAAAAAAATGTAATGCAAACTATCACATAAAATGTGTCAATGTAACGATTGAAGAATATACAAGGATGGGAGAATGTGGGAGAGTAGGAAACTGGAGGAGCTGTGAGAAGTGCCTGATTGAACTAACCTCCAAGGAAAACCCGGCAATATCTACTGTACAAGAGACACCTAGGTACATCTCGCTGCAATTACAGGACATCAATTCTTTGATATCTATGAAGGTGAATGAGGCACTACTAAAGTTAACTGAAGCGATTATAAATCCTTTAAAATCAGAAATTACAAATTTAAAATATGAAAATAAAGTTCTATCCGAAGAAGTAAACAATTTAAAGAATATTACAAAAGAAGGAAAAACAGAGTTGGACGGAGAACGAGAATCAAATATCAAAACTAGTAAAATGCAGCAAGACAAAAAGTATAAATTTCATCATTCGCCAAAGACAGCAGAGATACACAACAGAACAGAAAAGACATTGACCTACACACAGGTACTACAAAAACAAGAAAATATTGATTATCAGAAAAGTTCTCGCATAAGATGCAAGTAAATAAAACTAATACCAATGATAGAAATACAACAAATGAAGAAAACAATGAAAAATGCAACAAAGTGATAAAGTAAAACAAAAGAAAACAAAGCATTATACGAGGTATTGTTACGAAGGACAAGATTATCAAAGGTGCTGCATCATACTAGAATTTTCATGTATACAGATTAGAACCACACCCTAATGAATCGAAGGTTAGTGAATTTTTGGAAAATAAGGCCTTCTCTGACTTTAAATGCATAAAAATGGCCTCATAATGCAAAAATTTTCGAAGCAATAGTGTCGGAGCAAGTGTATTTGTTTTTCACTAAACATAATCTATAATAATAGAAATTTAGTATGTAGTTTTTTTTTAGACCTATCGAAAGCGTTTCACACCATATATCACTCTATTGCGCTTGCAAAGTTGGAGTGTTATGGTGTGAGAGGCACAGCTAATGACTGACTAAAAGAAACCGTAAAACTACACAGTATCAGTGGCTCGGCGTATTCAAATACAGCAACTAGAAATAATGGAGTACCGCAAGGTAGTATCCTGGGTCCTCTATTATTTCTAATTTTTATTAATGATATATTTGAAAATATCTCCAATAGCAATCAACAAATTTTGAACTATGCCGATGATACTAACTTGCTGTTTAGTGGTGTTGATTTTCCTTGCTTAACTCAAAATGGTTCAATATTTCTAAATTTTACGGAACAATGATTTCGGCAAAATCTTTCGGAAATAAATAGAAACAAAACCCACTGCTTTTTTTTAATGCAATGGAGGCACTGAAACTCCGAGTAATATTACTTTAAATAACCAAAAACTTCAGTTAACTAAACATTGTTCGTTCTTAGGTGTTGCTATAGATAATACCCTAAAATGGGATCAACAAATAGAACAAATATGTGGCAGACTCAGTAGTGTATGCTTTGTATTACAAATATTACAGAAAATAACGAAATTTACAACTATGAAAGCAGTCTATCATGCTTATTTTGTGTCAATCATTAGATACCGAATCATATTATGGGGATGTCCGTCGAATGTGGAACGAGTTTTTATTTTACAGAAACGAGCGGTGCGGGCACTGCTCGGTCTGAAATACGGTGTCTCTCTTCGATCACTATTTAAAGCGAACGGTTTACTAACATTGTTTGAAATTTATGTGTATGAATGTGTTATCTTCAATTTTAAAAATAAAATGAGATTAAAAGAAAATGAAAAAATGCATGAATATGGTACTAGGCACAAAGCTAATTATAATATTCCAAAATACAGATTAACCAAATTTACAAAAGGCGTACAATACAATGGTAAAATGCTGTTTAATAAATTACCTGAAAATATACCATAAAGTCTGAGACAAATTTTAGAATATTTAAAAGAATGACATATTCGTATGTATGCAATGTTGAACCATATACGTTAAAGGAATTCATTAATTTTTATTAAATTTATTATGGAATGTGATATATCGCACTTGGTAATATTACTTTCTTTCTTTGTAGTTTGATGCTTGTTTTTACTGCATACTTTTCTTGTTACGTTTCAGTAGAAACAGAGCACATTATTATTGTTATTATTATTATTATCCGAAAATACTGTCCAGTTCGACGTAGTAGATGTGATTATTGAAGAAACCAGCGGTAATTTATTGAAGAGATATAAAAATGTGTTTGCTCACAATCGTCAAAACTGAATTAATTATATCATGAAAGGTACGAGCTTTATTTTGTTGTTACTTTTTCTTATAATTTTTTTGTTTTAGTTCAAGAGATATTTGGAGGTCGACAAGTTACAAGCTATTTAAAATTGATTTGTGAAAACACCTGTTTCTTCTTATAATAAGGAGTATAAAATTGGGTATTCTTCTCACTTGATCGTTAACCACAATATAGGATCCAGTAGCTCCTCTACTTCATGTCGAGATGTGGATTTATAATAAATTTAGTGTAAATATACTCGTTTCGATATTAATAAAGGATATATAACCTATATAACGTTTATCAAATAATAAACACTAAAATTATATAGCTTCCTTCCGCTTAGTTATTAGGCACAATACTATTCTCCTAGATAAAAGACTGTGAAAATAGTTTCTTATACATTTGTTCTGATGCCCGTACACGATGCATAACTTGTAAGTACGCGTGTATAAACAATCGATTAACTGCATTTGAATTGATAGAAACAAAAAACGCGCAATCCTTTCTATATTTTGATTGTAGCACCAACCTACTTAAAAGTAACCCTTCTATTTAAAATATTACCAAACATTTGCCCGGCCATTTTTATTTTACTAAGCGAGTCTTTCATATAGTTACGTTTGATACGGAATATGAATTAAACAGACGACATAAACACCGGTCAAGATCAATTTTATCGACATCGTCAAGTTATATGGAATAGAGCCGAATGCCCTATCTTATGCTCTCAGATCCTCGATAAATTGACTCTCGGGCCAAACGTTTGCCCAATCTAAGACACTTGCTAAATTCTATGTTTGATATTTCGAATAAATCGCTTCTGTTAAGATGAATTTTTGAATTTTCAATTTATTTCTAAATCATAATAAAAACGTGTCATCAATAACACCTTAACACCTGCATGAAACAATTCGTTAAATATGATCGTTTAAATAGCTATAAACGATGCGAATTAACTACATTGAAGATGAACACTGAATACGGATTAAGCAAACGACGCGAATATCAGCCAAAGTCAGTTCTGACGACAACGTTAACTAATGTATAAGTGAAATCAGTGAAATATGTCTAATGATAATGGTAAAAATCTTAATTTTTTCCTTAAGAAGCCCTACCTATCATCAGACGTTTTTCTATGTACGACTCAAATGCTAAAATTTCATCCTTGGTTGAATGAAAAAAGAGAATCTAAAGGTGAAGAGTCGCAAGAAAACGGGTTGGATGAGAGTAAGTAGAAAAGAAATGTTGCCAAGAAACAGAGAAGAGCGGAGAAGAAGATGGCAACTGCAATCGTGAGCTAGAAATTTTGAAAATCTTTCATATTATTAGGAATACAGAGAAACAAGATATATTTGTGGCTTGATAACCACTTGTAACAAAATTGAAAGAAGAAGACCGAAGCCTGGTACGGCATTGACATGATCTTTATATTCTTGTAATATAAAAATTGGCATAACTATAGAAGGCAAAAAAGCATTTTGTTGATTATATGGAATAAGCTCCCAAAGACTATGCATCTCATCTCCTATGATTCCTACATTCAACTTCTTCCATAAAGGTCACCACATTCTAGCCGTACCGAAAATGAAAACAATATTAGATAAAGATACACAAACTGTACCTTTTCAGAAATATGAATTTGATACTTACGCTGCGAATCAAGATAATCATCAATCAACAACAACAAATTATAATTACTTTTTTGGGAAACTACGCTTTGACTTGTCAAACATGTGACAGATTGCACAATCTAATATCCGAAGAAAAAGATGAAGAAATTAAAGCAAAATCTAAACCTGGAAAAAACATTACATGAAAGGAAGACCAATTATTCTTACACACAAATGAGAAAAGTTATTGCAGAGGTTGAGTTGAGCAACAGCGAAAGTGAATTATAGCTTTGGGTTATTACCCAGTTGATACGTCTTTTTAAACGTCAATTTTTGGAATACAATTGTTGTATTTTTGGAGTCAATTCGCAAACATCGTATTTCAATGTTTACGATAAGATAATGGCAATACCATGAGGAAGCTATTTTATCATTATGTTCTGTTCATATACAAATATTGAGAATCAGGACGTAGCTTTCTTCCATGCGACCGACGTGTTGGCTTGATATTACAAGGAGCGGGAAACGATTGCGTTGCCAGAAGAATGAGTTGTGCTGGCGAAGAACACCTCTTGCAAGTTTGTAGTAGTTCTAGCTATTCAAAATATGACTTTAAATTTCAGTAGTCGTTTTAACGTTACAACAAGGCTCTGCAATTACAATCACAATAGTAGGGCCGCGTGGATGGATTAACTCCACGTATCAACATCGACCAGCAAGTTTTTGTAGACCGACAATGTAAGCCTAAAGTTCGCCACACTTCTGATGAATTGCAGAAGTTCCCTCAAGCGTTACAGCGATTCTGCAGACTGCTCAGCTGGATCCTCCTTCAGACACTTTTTTTCTTAACCGAACCCCGTTCTGTGCTTCCTTAATCCACCATGGCCGGTAAGGGTTGCGGTTGGAGAGCTAATAGGTTTCCTATTAAGCTCTGTAAGGTTTCTGACTGTCTTGGCTGAGCTACATTAGCACCCTCGCATGGTGCAGACTCCATCTTTGAGAAACTTCTTGAGTAACTGAATAATGGAAGATACAAAAAAAGGTGTCGAATTCAGCAGTTTAGCCGGCGCCTGATTTGAGGAAGGAATTTGTTCTCTAAAAACCCGCAGCAAATCTGACAAATTGGAGAAAAGTTATAAAAAGAAATCATGAAGATGACGTTTTGCACAAGAAACCACGCCAAAGACACTTGTGTTTGATAAACAGTTTGTGTCCTGCCATTCTTGCCTATAATACCGCATAACGCATTTTGCTTTCCACTCGTACATACTTCCACACTTCTCCTTTGACTAGAATTCCATTAGTTTGCATATTTTCCAATCTGCAAAGAAAAACAAAACTGTCAAGAAAGGAATTTGGCACAAAATGTATGCAGCACGTACACGGTAAAAAAAAAACATATCTCACAATATTGTGTAGAAATGTAATTTCGTTTAAAACAAGCACAAGAATAGTACGCTATGCAAATGTAAACTAAACCCTTTATTTTCATTTTTATGATGGTCTCTGCCGGATTTCATTGAAAAAGATGCGTAAACAACTCCTTCTTTCTTTTTGTTTTCAGAAATGAAACTGATCGCAGGAGCAACAGACTGGTCATAATTTCGTCTAGGAAGGGTCAATACACCATGTTAACAAAAAGTATGAAACAGAAGTCAATAATCCGAACGGGGTGGGCCTTTGTGTGCTTTTGTGCGCAAATATTCTGTTGAAACAAAGAGCAACACAGTTGCCTTTTTTTCTTTGAAAATCTTTGATTGATTTCCTGTAAATTAGATACAAACACTTCTCCATATTATGATTTTAAATAGATGTACTTTACTATCCACGAAGAATTTTTTTTGTAATTCTTAAAGAATCTAAACTAATTGCATATAAATACTTCTTCGTTTTCGAAAGATTTGGCCCGGTCTTGAAGAAAAGACTTGTACACCTTGCTAGTAAATAATTATATATCTATTGTTATCCTCTATGTGCGTGACTGTATGTTGTTTGTAGGAATTGGCGCGCTGATTACTCAGTAACGGATATAAAGCACAACGACTGCAATTACTAGTACGTGTATATTGCAATAAAACGGTAACAACTTAACGACCAACTTAATAATGAAAAATGTTAGTGAGTGTGTTCTCTATTGCGACTGCGCTGTCCTCCCAATAGTAAAAGCAATGGTCCGCTTTACAGGTGTGCCAGTAAAGAGAATATCCAAAGATATAAAATGTAGAAACTAAACGTGTTCCGGGTTTGAACCGTGTCATGTCTTGGGTTAGAATAAAACTCCACGTTTCGCCTACACGGAAACCCGTCATCCGCAACAACTCATCTTCGCCCAACCGTGACCTTCACACCCAACCAATCAGCGACAGGTCCCACCCACCACCGGCATAAAAGCGTGCTGCTCCCCGCGTTCTTCGCAGTTGGTTTTCGCCTCTGGCATGGTTCACATGCTGAGTTACCGTGATCAACTGCTTCCCGCTCAGTTAGTTACGCCTATGGCGTAGTTCACACGTTGAGTTACCGTGCTAACTGTTGCCATCACTCTCCTGAAGAAGCCCCATACGATTGTGGGCGAAACGTCGAGTTTTATTTTAGCCAACGACATGACACGGTTCAAACCCGGAACACGTTTAATTTCAACTGACTCTGGCCGTGGAAGCCTACGTTTTTATATATAAAATGTAATTTACAAAATAGTTCGAGATTCGAACACTTTATAATTTTTAACACAACCAAATCAAACAAACATATTCAAAGTAGTTGTCAGAAAGAAATGGAAAAAATAATTCTCCCATTAAAGTTCAATCCATCTGGTGCACAAATGATGACAAGGCAAAGATTCATGTGAGTGCCGAGACTAACTTAAAACGCTAAAGTATTCCAAATGGAAGTAGCGACAGTTTTGGGGTGCAAAGATATTCATTCAGCAGTGTTAAAGGCATTGGCTTTCAAACGAAAAATGTAAAAACTTGTCTGGGAATGCATGCGCGCTTTTAATAGACTGGGCAGCCATGCAAAGGTGACCCTTGTCTGACAAACAAGCTATGAATGTACCGTGTTACCGCGTAGAACTAACAATACGACTCTTAGAAAAAGAATATCAAAAGCCGAAAGCTATCTTCATGGATCACAAACGAGCCTACCGAATCTAACGACAAAAGCAAAGCTATAAGTAATTGAAGCAATACTTTATGAACCACAATTTATCTGAGGAGAATGGTCAACGACCATCTCTTCTTGTTCTTTCTTTCTATTTTGTGAAGCGTTTCACTTTTCGACAAGGAGAAACTCCTGGAATTCAGGTGGTAGTGCAAGCCATCTAGAAATTGGGATGAGCTGACTTGAAATATTCTATTTTTGGATTTGGTAGAACGAGTTCAACCCAACAAGTCAGCTTATCCCGTCAAGTCTGTTTGGTCTTACTTCTAAGAATTCCTTTTTAAGGAAAGTAAATTTAATTTGTATTGCATTCTTGCTATTAAAGTTTTGATGGTATTGCTAACTTAACAACCCCAAATCGCACTTTATCTACTTGAACCGCTTTTTCCCACAAAATGACGTAAGAAAATCGTTTTTACATTTGAATTCGAAGGTATCTATTTGTTGACAAAGTTTATGATTCAGATACAAAAATTCTCTTCCAACTATCACGGCTGAATATCGTTAGCTACTACTTTCTCCTAATATTATCTCCTTCTACATCATCTATACTGATTTTGACGCGTACCACTCCGTTCGAAATTACTTTGTGTATATTAGAGCCAAATGCTTGTACTTCTGAACGCTGTCTAACTACATTTTTTTTAATTTTATTGCTAGTGAAGTTTTTATAACGCAAGCAGAACTATCACAATTGATCAGTGCTTTGAATGGTTCTTTTTCTATGATTAACTTAGTGATACTCGTAGACAATCACTTGCAATATGCCCTTCGTTCGAATATTTGGAACATTAACCTTTTTTGTCGCTGTCTAAATGTCGGCGCTTTAAGTTTATTTAAAGAGGTTTACATTATATGCGGCGATGTCAAAAAGATTCAACATTAGCTCTGTTGACAGAGAACTATTTTATTTATCTACGTTTTAATACCATCAGTTTCCTTTCGTACCAATACAGCGTTCCAGCGTCCTTGCTACTTCTGCGATTCGCACTAAAAGCGACTTCCGAGAAACTTAAGTAGGAGGAGAACAGTAGCATTAAAGGTCGCAATTAACCGTCTGAACGCTGGAAACGAATTCACAATGTTGCGAATGTCGTAAAAGACGATGAGCGCCTTCTTAGTTGAAATACGCATCTGCCCCGCCTTTTCCTGTCGCGGAGATTATGAGTATTTGTGCTGAAAGGACTATTGATGCGTCCCAAGATTATACAAAAGCAACTTTGCTTGAAGAAACCTTTTTCCGACAAAACCTTCCTTAAAATCTTAAATTTAATAAATGTAACTGTCTATTCTTACGATTGACTAAATTCACAATTAAATAAAGGAAATTGTTATAATTATTTCTCAGCAAGAGCCTCCTTAAGTTTTCTTACAAACTGATTTAATTTGGGATAATGAACCTTCTCATTAAAAAATAAATTCCATTTTCTTTTTTTTTTTAGACGAACCCTCGATTTCCAACTGATACGGATGAAGAAGATGCACTGAAAAATATACAGTATGCATCTTTAACAAAATGTGAGCAAAAACAAAAGCTGCCATTTTTTAATGAATCTTTAGATTTTGAATCTCTAGGTGAACAACTTTTTCTTATGACGTTTGTTCATATTTGCTCAAATAATGATATTTTTGGAAAATTTTTAAGTGACATTTACGCATTGATTCGAATACGAAGCGGCAAATATTTTAGAACATTTTTTGGCTTTTAATGATGCACAGACACACTACCAGAATGGTTACTTTAAAACGAAAGAAATAAAAAAAGCTCCTGTATGGTACCAAACCTTTTCGCGGACACTGTGTAAACGGTCACCCAAAATTGTTAAACATACAATTTGCGAGACAAGAACCTTCTCTTTCATTCGTGCTCTTTCAACTCACACAGATTCGATTTGTAACTCTAGCAAATGCACAGCGGGCTGAAGAAGATCTTGAGGTACTCCCACTCTTCTTAACAATAACGGATTTAAGGAACTACCCACTCTCTCAGCTCACGTGTGTACTTTTGCAGCGACTGAGTTTGAAGATCTCATGGCAATTAAATATTTCTCATACGTCATGCGTGTGTATATAGAAAGGCGCACTGCGGGGCTCGGAGGACGTCGCTTGTGTAGAGAATGTACAGCTCGGACGCCATAGACTGAGAAAGTTCTCTCTTTCAAGTACAATTGTTTTCAAATTTCTCCAAAACATCGTGGTGCCAAACCGTATTAAAAACTCTAGCGTTGTCGACCCAATTGTTTCTTTGCGCTCGGAATAAATTCTAAAAGACGGAACAGCTGCGGATTGGCCGAAAGACTGACCCAAAATCCAAACTGTTCGTCCAGGTAAGGCTCAATGAGAAATAATAGTCTCCAACGGCTTAGATAAAGTATAAAACAGGCGGTCACGTCTTTCCATACATTTGGAAAATAACTTAGTGCAAGGGAAAAATTAAAGAAGAGCAAAAGATGTTTCAGTGCAGCTATTTGTGATTTGGTCTCGACCTGGGCCCTTGTTATTCGCAGTTTTCGAGTTGAGTGTTTTCTAAAAGTAGCACAGATTAATCACACGCGTTCCACATAAAATATATTTTTGCAAATACTATTATGTAGAGATACTAGTGTAAAAGTTTTGCAATGTACCTGTACCTCCCTAAGTAGTACTCTCGTTGTTTCTGGGAGAAATCGTATACTTCGTTTTATCGTTCGCAGTTCGAAAAAACTTACATTCCTTTAAGCGAGAACACTGCTTACATGCATGCGGATGGAAAAAACAATATTTTATCGATTTTACTACCGCGTAAAATTCATTCAAATGCAGCCAGCCATTAATGTTCCGCGAGGTACGTCGTACGAGACGAATTTTATTGGATGTAATAAGGCATCGGGCTCGAAACTTTTATGTTTTACTTACTATCGCATTGTATGTAAAAAGCGCTCGGCAAATATTTAGCTTTCCACGGTAATGAAATCGGCCGGTGATTAATCGCGTAGAAAATTCGGAAAATAGCGATTTACGAGCATGAGGAGCGATCTGGGGATTAACGTTTGAGGAATGCTAAAATTTTATGGCCGCGTAAACGTGTGCCGATTTAATAAACGTGAAGCGCAGCGGATTGTTGCAGAGAGAAAATAGATTGTTTCCAGTTGTAGCTTGAGGATCAAACTCACGAACCAATTTTTATTGTTAAGGATATGTTGATTACTAAAAATTCGCTTTGCCAATTTTGAACCTTCCATTCTTCAAAACAAGCAACAGAAAGCTGGTTTTAGGATTTAAAATTCGAAATAGAACGTACACCAGTACCAACAGCAATCATGAAATATAACAGAAATTGAAATTGAATCAAGTGATATGGTTTCTCGATTATCCAATGATTGTACAAATAGAAATTCCAAATTTCTGCAATCTTCCAATCATTTGTGGTACGAGGTGCTTTACAGAATAAATAACACACGCGAGAAAAGAATTCAATTATGGCATATAACGCACGAGTGCCATATAAAATTTTATTTAACACCTCTTAATACTGGTTTAATACGTATTTTTGAATGCAACAATTTGTCATTTGAAAGTAACAATTTTCTATTATAAAAATTCATAAAGTAGATAAAAGCAATTAGAAGAATTTGTTTGCATTTCACAAGAAATTCTACGAGATACTTAAGCAGCAAGTTGTGCATTGATATCAGGAAATTCAAGCATTTTCCTCACTATTTAATAGTATAAAGTACTCTTCAAATTATTGCGCTTCAAAGGACATTTATTTATTTTATTTTATATGAAAATCTCAATTGCTAGTTCTGTGTGGTAACCCCTCAGCGAACAAGACAAAATTATTATTATTATTATTATAGCTCACAAGTATACAACACGACGAGGTGGTAGTCTCCTGGTGATATAATACAGGCTGGAAAATGAGTATCCAACATTACCTCTAATGCCTCTCTAGAATTGTCTGTAAAGCTGCCATCAGTTTTCTGAAAGGGCTCGAGCTCGAAGAGATTATAAAAGCGGGATATTGCCATGTATCTATATCTTTGCAGACGCTCTGCCAAGTTCTCTTGGATTTCCTTATTTCGGAATTATACCGAGTTAAGGCTTGTCTATACTGCTCCCATTGGTGTGAGGTTTGAGTTGATGGCTTCGCTAAACAGCCTTTTAGTCTTAGCTCGCAGCAATTAATTCAAACTCCGTATACCGCAAAGGCAATTTGTACCTATACCTCGTTTATGTACTGGGGCAATATCATTAGCTGCTCTATGAATTAGGGAATGCAATTGAGAATCTTCTGGATGGGTTTTACTCAATAGCAAGATGCAGCCCGATTATCTTAGTATCACAGACGATTGGCGTAGCGTTGCCTCCAGATCACAGATCAACGTTGGCACCGATGTCGGCGTTGGCCGAACATTTGCTCGCAACGTTCTTGCGTACTTACTTGATCTTTGGGCGAACTATCTATTTTTGTCAAGTTTACACTGATTTTTAAAAAGCGTTTGAACAAGTAGACCACTATGTACTACTGTGGAAATTAGAAGCAATTGCTTTTTCACCTTCATTGCTTGAGCTACTTAGATCACCCTTAATTGGGAGAGAACAATTTGTGGAATACCGATAAGTGAGATTGGACACATTTTATCCGTCCTCTGGATTACAACAAGGGTCCAATCTTAATACAGTTTTGTTTTTACTATTTATAAATGACATTACTAACGTTATTAACAGTGAGCACTTAGCTTTTGCTGATGATTTGAAAATATTTAGAGAAGTTAGATCTTTTGAAGATTGCATTAAACTACAAAAAGATATATCAGCAGTTAATGATTGGTGTGGCTATAACCACTTGAAACTTTAGTTGTTAATAAGTGTAAAACTGTGTCATATACGAGAAGTAACAACTTTATAGATTTTACGTACAAGTTACGGTGAAGATCTCCAACGATTTCAAACTATTAAAGATTTGGACGTAAACTTCGACAATAAACTTACTTTTGTCAATCATATAAACGCAACAATTGAAAGCGCATACCGGACATTTGGTTTTATCTGTAGAAGTTGCCGTGATTTTAATAACATCAGCTGCCTAACACTGCTTTATTAGATCTAAATTGGAATACGCATCGTTGGGTTGGTCTTCAATTTACCAAACTCACGTAAATAATATTGAATTCGTACAAAAACGCTTCTTAAAGTGCCTGTTACTCAAATTTGATGGAGTTTATCCAGAAAGAGTACTAGACTAGGATATTATGTTATCCAGATTAGGTTTTGTCTCATTGTATAAAAAGCGTAGTGTATTAAGTGTAAAGTTTTTATTTGGGTTATTACATAACAATATTGGCTGTCCGTGGTTGTTAAGTAGAATTAACTTAAGTGTTCTTAAATTAGAAACACGTTATGAATGTATGTTTAAAGGTCCAAGGATTAGAACAAATGTTTTAGTTAAGTCATCAGTGTTCGTAATGTGCAACAATTATAACAAAATTTCTGAGTTCTGTGATGTAGTGTTTAGTTCTTTTAAAACAATAGCTGAAGCTATCATTAATTTATAGGCTGTTTACTTTATTTTTTTCTTTTATCGCATTTGATTTTAATTTAGCGTATTTTATTTTTCTTATATATATTATTATTATTATTATTTAACGAATATTCCCTGAAAATTGGTTCACTGTTATCTGCCGATTGCAAGCAAATCGATGCGCGATGTTAGAAAGGTACCATTGGCTCTGTATACCATACTGACACTCGACCGACCGTGGCTAACCGTCATGAATATTGCGCCTACCTTACGATGCTGCACCAACCGTCAACCAACCAACTGTGCTACGAAGGTGCTCGTAATGCGATAAATCCACTTGTTACCTCAATTAGATTAAGGTTTCATATTGATGGAGCTTGAAGAATCTAGACAGTAAGGGTAACTCTTTTTAAGAGTGAAAGAGTACCAGAAAACAAGTATTATTATTTCGCTACCAGAAAATAGTTCTATGAAGTGCTAGTGTGAAGCACACTTCCACTGACTGAATTACAAAAGATATGGTAGTTTTTGATAGAGATAAAACAAAAAAAATAACTGCTTCCTGTTTTAAGATGTTTTTACATATCATATAGAGGAATTTCTCACCAAACAAACAGAAGGTACCACTATATCCACAACGCGAAAAGAAATGAAACAGAAAATACTAAAGAGCTTATTCTCAACTGGTGTTGCGACTGGTCCGTAAGACTGCATCTTATCAAGGTACAGAAACGCTACAAAGTGGAATAAGCGTCTATCACCCTGTGCTTTTGCTCTCATACATAAATACTTATTTGATAGAGACACACGAACTAGGTTCTCCCACAGCCACTGGACTGGATGAGTTATTTTCAATAATTGCAACGACAGTTCAAGTTCTTCAGCAAGTGACCGTTTACAACAAAAATGAATACACTAGGGTACAACAGAGTGGCACATATGGAGAGACGATGCGTTCATCCACTAAATTGTGGTATAATGCTATTAAACAAATCATAGCGGATGATGAATATTTAGGAGCAAGGAATGCTAATGGATATGTTGAATGCAGGTTCGACAACTCTGGGACTATTCCCAGCTAATTATGGTATGAATGACAGCAACATAAAAATTAGGACCCTTATCAAGTGACGACTTAAATATACAGTCTTTGGGTGAACGTACCCAACGCAGCGCTACCCAGTCTCTGGTTTCAGAGTAATGAGCGTGGCGGGGGCATCTATACATAGGAGAAAAGACAGTGTCCCGGGTGCTTAGGGAATCCTTTGAATTCATCTTAATGCCAAGAGCTCCTTACCTGGACCTTTGACTTCTGGATAACGAACATCTCGTCGGCGCGAATTGGGTAGGGTTTTTGGCCCGGGCATCCCCGTTACTTAGGCTTATATCACGGGCGGGCCGATTATACCTCACGGTCGGTTCCCTTTCCGTCGCTAGTCGATAGCTGCCAGTGCTCGGCAGCCTAGGGCCCGAGGAGCCAATGGTTGTCACATTTGTGTGGCCTAAGCTCCGATGAACCGCTAGTTGTGCCACGCGCGGCCTAAACCCCGGCGGGGAAGATGTTAGGTAGGTTTCGAGAGATCGGTACCGAGCGTCACCCATCAAAGGTTGAGAAGGGAACTTCTTTAACATGGGAGCAATCGGACTCGTGCGTGTATGCGGAAACGTGGATCAACAGCCCTCCTCTTAAGAGATTAGCGATATATATTTCTGTATACTTAGATGCTGGCGAAGAAATGCATTGAATTTAATAGAAGGAACCTTTTGCTTTGTAGGAGCTAATCTAAGCCCTAATAAAACTGTCCTCTTCAGGAAAACCCGTGGTGAATATACATACATCACCAAAACAATAACATTTACTAACCGCTAGAGCGATTTATTTGAACTACATAAGATTTGTGCAATAAGATTTTCTTTGGGTAAGCTCAATTTACACCTTCGTTTATCTATATTGTCAATGGCACCGCACCTCATACGATTTTCAAACATCTAGGATGCTTAAATGCATCTGGCTCCTCTCATTTCGCCTATCACTTTGATGCCAAAGATTGTTATTTTACACGCCGCGAATAAA
>LR737423.1:507723-518193 GCA_902655005.2 Marronus borbonicus
TAAAACCGTAATTGAAACAATTACTTTTGTACACAACCTGTTGCTACTGATTTCGTTTCGTGGCTGAGAAAAAAAAAACAGTAACAGTATGTAACATAACGACGTTGCTAGCTTTAGTATCAATACAGCTTCATTGGTAACCTACTCTCCAAGAAAAACTGATTTGTTTGAATTGATTTCATCCGTCAGTTCTAAAAATGTTATATCGACAGAAATGTCCGTTTACGTTGTCTCGAAAATCACAAGAGACAAAGTTATTTTTAGTGTCGTAGTGAGGGGTTTATATTTGTATCCCTTTATAGGGAAAGGATTTTCCGAGCTATTTTTCAAGATAAGCTCTTTACAGTTATCTAAAAGCACCTGTGTACAGTCATGCATGAATTGAAAGCACATTTATCGATTATAAAAATATTATACTCAAAAATAAATTAAATAGGATTCTCTGTAAATGTGAAGCGGTAGTAGTAAAAATAAAACTAAATCGTTTCCAAATGTGGTGTGTTGGTGTACAAGGTGGGCCAAATTCCATACTTTTAATAGGGAACTTATATTTCTAAAGGAATTAGACAAAAACTGGCCTAAGCTTCTGGAGCTCGATTTTAAAGAGAAATCGATTGGTGAAATCCCTATTTTTATATCTTCCTTAATATAAGAGATACAGAGCGTTTTCTTAAAATGTGTAATTTTTAAATACCCTTGTAACTTTTAATTTGTGAAAATGCTTGATTTATATAAAAACTATATTAGGGCGCTTTTTGACGCAGAATCCTATGCTTTAATCTTTTTTTTAACTCCTATTTTATGAGATATTATCAAGAATAAATAAAATAATATAATAAATAAAATTACCTTTAAAATGATATAACACACTTCATATTTTATTTAAACAACTTTTAAAATATTTGTTTTTTTTATTTCACATTATTTTAAGATGGCTGTGGATGGTGGTAAATAAGCAAATAAAAGATTTCAACAAGGCAGAAAAAAATTGTTTTAATATTAAATATTACAAATAATAATTCAAGCAAACTAAACTAAAGAAACCATCAATAGCATTACTGATATTATAGCTATACGGAATTAAGAGGGTTTATTCGGTAAAAATTCATAACGTATTGAAAATTTGAAATTAATCACGACTAGAACTAAAATAAGTTAGTGTCTAAAATTCTTACCGACATATTTAAACGAACTATTTACAGAATATACCTTTGTTACTAAAAAATGAGTAAACATGATAAATTATAGCGAGTGTTCTAATTGTCTGCCTTGTTGAAATCTTTTATTTGCTTATTTACCACCATCCATTGCCATCTTAAAGTTACCATTCTTTAAAAGAAATCTGAATTCGATGTGGACGTAATATCGAAAGGCCTGCTCGATCGCTATGAGATCTTTCACTAAATTTATCCAGTCCACGATGTACGGAATTGAAACTTTGGAATTGAATGCAATGATAAGGTTAGTATCGAATCCCGTAGTAGTTTACGGGGTAAGTATCTGACATACTAAAGCAATTCATTTAATTACCTGTTACTGGAATTGTACATGCTCCTAATGAAATAGTTTTCTTTGTATAATAAAATAATCCAGAAATTTGAGCTGATATGAATGCTTCCTTAATTTAAGAAGTTAAACAGCTAATGGGTGTCCCAATAGAAACTTGTGGACTTAAATTAATCAATAAAATTCTTAATTTTTTGACAAACCCCTTCTTTCCCCGTGGTGCCATTTGGAATCATGTTAATTATATGGGTAAGCTATCTGAGAGATGGCGCTCCTAGTATTGAAAATTGATCTATTATCAATGTCTCAGTTATATCCATCATGCGGTTTCATGTTTATGGTCGATTTAAGCAAAGAATTTTTGTTTGATCAAAGCTGAGTTGGATGAAGGTCAAGGCACATCTGCCCCTGTGTTAGAAACTGTTTACAATTGGGCAAACGTGTTTAAACGTGGCTGTACATCCACAATAAATGAACAACGTTCTGGATGTCTAGTGGAAGTGACCACCCCTGAAATGACTGATAGAATCCACAATATGGTTTTGAATGATCGACGAATCAAAGTGCGTGAAATAGTTAAGGCCACAGGCATATCGCGCTCTGAGGCTGTTTTGACGCTTTTCGGTCGTAATGCCGACGACTTTTACCGTCGATGCATAACTATGGAACACTATTACACTCCGTCAACAAACGAACCCTCCAAACAGTAGGTTCTTGAAGACGAGGATGGTGAAATCGGCTGGCAAAGTGATGGCTTCGATTTTTTGGGATGCACACGGAATCATCTACACAGATTACTTGGAAAAAGGACAAACAATAACTGGAAAGCTTTATTCGTCGTTTTCCATCAAGACAATACGTGGGAACACGCCTGCGCAGCCTTGCGAAATCCTAGTTTTTTGAGGGTTTAAAAGAGCCGAAGAAACGCTTGGAAAAGTGTATATAGTTAAGGGTAAGGTAAGAGATTACATTGAAAAATAGATACAAATCTACAGAAAATACTTATTGAACACCCCGTATCAAATTTTATCTTTAATCACTGTCGGCGTCATGATATAAAGTGGCTTCCGACATGCTGCACATACATATATTGACATGAAAAATATTATACAAACCATTATTTGAATCTCACTCAAAAGTTTTTAACTTACCTATCTTTAATGATAGCAAGGACTGTGGCGTAGTATGGTAAACAACATTCGGTCACCGGTCACCGGTTAAACATTCGGTCGCCGGTTGATAATGAGGACCATTCGTGTCCTCGAAACGGCCGTCCCGGAGTATTTATTATATTATTATATAATAAATTAAACTTGTGTGGTGCGGAGGGTGCCGATACTTATGTGTTGTTTACCTATCTTTGTTTTCCAAGAAACATATTTCAAGCTATGAGCACGTGTTGTGTTATAAATGCAGGTATGAGTGATTTCTTTCTATTATTTGCGATTTTTCATTATATCCATATTCATCCAAACCGCACATTTAACATAATCAAACATAGCATGAAATGTCAAGATTCGAGATAACCGAAGAGAATGCAGCCAAACCCGGAAGAGCACATCAATTTGCATATGTATGTAGTATGTACATATGTACATACATAATGAATTGCTCATTCTTTAAATTTCTAAGTAAAGCTGTTGTTTAATAAGCTGTTATATAACGATAATGTGGGTTCACGTATTTGGTACGTTTATCACATCGTAAAGCAAATACCTACACATGTTCACAAAAATGCGTTCTTCGTTTGATATATACAGGTCCTGCTTTCTAAGAAGGCGAATTCTTTTGTGAAGAAATCTTGACCTATAATTCGAAAGGGGATTGCCAGCGCTACTGAGCAGAAAAACTATTTAGGAATGCAAAGGCGACTTCGTTACCGTATATTAAACAATATTTTTTCGAAAATTGTAGAATTCGGAAAAAAGGATAAAAAACTTTGGCATTGGCGATAAATTAATTTGGCGTTTATTGTAGAAATATGAATCGATCATTATATCAGGGCCAAGAAACCACAGAAAGCAAATAGGTCGTTTGGTTTTAGTCGCTATAATTTATCCCTGTGATAAGAATCTCTGGGTATACTTTATAAATTAATGTTAAAGTATGGCATCTCAAATATTAAATATGAACGATGTGAAATGTGAAGTAGACTTTTGGAGTGATGAAGTGAACATTTGCTTCTGTCTGAAGTCGAAATCCGCAAAAAGTGCAGCATTGCAACTTATTTTTCGAAACTCTACAAGAGAATATGAAACAACTCATAATAACTTCAAAAAATAGTGTATTGAAAAGATAATTAAGAACATTATTCCTCCAACATTAAAATCAATTTACTCAACGTTAAGAAGTACACTGAATGTTAGAGAAAATATTTATACAAAGAGATATTCAAGATTGACGCCCTACTTAAAAGTAAATCTGTTGGATATCGTCCGAAGAAACGTATAATATCGACGAAAGCGGAAACTGAAACACATATAAAATTCGGAATATATTCAAATACATAATTTAAAGAGAATTGTTCGTGGTACAAAAATTTCGATGCAGAACAAAAAATCGTGCGTTCGCGGGACATACACGCTCAGAATACACGCGGAACATGATCAAAAAGCTCTGGTGCATAAGAAAGAATTTTAGAACTAACGCATGCGCATTGAAATTAACACCAACATGTTATTATCAACGCAGCGACTGCAAATTGTGAAGAGTTATGGGAGCTTGCGAGGTCGCAGTTACATTTGTGGTATCGGTAGTATTCTATCTAATCTTCTAAACAGATTGTATTCTCTTTTTTCTGATGTTGATTTAAAACGGTTTAAATGGTTCAGCGGCCTCCTCCGCGCTCACCACGCAATTTGTCTTCGGCAAAAAGGAACAGGAAGAAGTGATTCTCTTTTAGGTAATTGACAGTGCGATGTGCTGTGTGGGAGCTGGCGGTGTCGTATTGAAGGATGATGCGGCGATGTCTACTGTTTTCTCTGATTTCATCGAAGACTTGAGGCAAACAAATTGTTGTATATCAATCAGCATTTACTATTTTTCGATCCTCAAGAGCAATGGTAGCGATAAATCCAGGTTTACGAAAGAAAAAAGCAATGATTTTTTTGAGGCGCTTCGTGAACGAACAACTGTTGCTGATTTCGGTTTACTTTGGAACACCCAAACAGTGCATTGTAGTTTTGTTTCTGGTTCGTACGAACAGCCAAATTCCGTCACCTACGTCACGATACTGTGTACCTTAGGGGAAGCACCGCGATTGAATTTTTGAAGTATTTTTTTGCGCCAACTCACACGAGCCTTTTTTTAAGCTTTGGTTAAATTGCGTGGAATCCAACGGCTGCAAAGTTTCTTCGCTACTAAATGCTCATGTAAAATCGTTTGCACTGGACTTTTACCAGTGCCCAAGAATGCCTCTATCTCTCGATATGTCACATGTCGATCACCGCTTCAATCATTTCTCGCAAAGCATTGATGTTCGTCGGAACAACAGCAATTGATGGACCTTCACGAAATTCGTCACTGACATTAGTACGTACATGCTTAAATTCTGGAAACCAGTCATAAACTGTGGTTTTAGATGGTGCTTCATCACCAACGGCAGAATGAAGTCGATCGATTCGTTGTCGTAAAATCGCACGAAAATATTCACGATGTTCATTTTTCACTAAATCGACTCATTTGAAACACTATGAATACTAAACTACGCGGGCGACTGTTTTCCGTCAATGATAAGCTCCGTCTAGTGGTCAATTCCGGAAATTTTTACGGTTCGCCTCGTACATCCCTGTTAGTAAAAAATGTTTATCAAAGTCAAATAAAATTAAGTTAGCTTGCAATAACCTGTGCATAAAACTATAATTACATATTTATATGTATGTACAATAGTTCCTTACTTCTAGACAACTTACTCACGTCAGGTAAATTAATGCTACAATACTAGCGAAGTTTGTTCGTAATAGCGGTAAGTAATCCACTGACTCATTTACTAAATTCTCCGTTAAAAATAGACGCGAACAGCTACCTAAATATATGAGGATGAAGGTAATAGTAACAGTCAAATACATTGGCTGGTTGACGTGTTTATATACAGTCGATTTACAAGATTAGTGTTTAATGTAATAAATTATCAAATAGATGTTCTTAAATTACAAGATTATCTACAGAGTCTATCCAGCGTAGATTTAAATACTGAAATATTATTGTGTGCGACATTCATTTGAACAAGTAATAGGACCCTTTCGCCCAGAAAACTCTATGAATGGGAAACGACAATGAAAGCTCCAAATCAATGAAAACGCTTATTGTCCACATTGCTGTCGAAATATCAAAAAGCTTCCGGACAAACATAAATTCAACATTAGGTGGAGTGGACAAATGGAATCGAGACTCAAACTAGAGAAGAGGCAATTCAAGGATTCCAAGAAGGTAAAACATTTAGGGCTAATCGCAGAGTTACATCAAAGAATAGGGAAGGAAACAATTAATGGAATAACGTTACATGCACTGAGAAAAGGAGAGTGGTTCATCGAACAAACCACGAGGTGTTGCACATTTGTATTCAATAATTGAAAATATGTTCAATTTAACGTACAACCTAAAAGAACAAACTAGCTTCGGTTGAAATATTTTTGTTAAATCGAACCAATATTTGTGTTGGTTGTGCTCCAAAACACATTACTTTTAGATCAACCACAACGCTTCAAACAACAGTCGCAATTGTAGTTCCATAAAAACATCTCTTCATTGATTCTTAATTCTCAAGATAATTGAATTGTTATCTGCAAAGAGTATTGTGGGACGGACTATTATTTCAAGTATTATTAATATAAATTAAAAACAGCAGCGGGCCCAGTATTGAGCCTTGCGGCACGCCTCTTGCCAATTAGAAGACATTGTCATCATTAGCTGTTACTCTTTGTTTCCTGTGTGTAAGGTAAAATTTTATTTAAATTTAAATGGAGTGCGTTTCTTCTTATTCCGATATGCCACAATTGGATGTATAACTTCTTGCACGTGAAGGGTCCATGAAAGTTCACGATATTTCGTCGCTCACATTGCATTGGACATGCTCTCAGGAGCATATCATAGATGGCTCTGCTGGTTGATCTACCTCGCATGAAACCGTTTTGGTTATTGTTTATACGATGATGATAAATTATCTTCTCATATACTGTCGATATATTTGCAAAAGCCATATTGGACCTTAGTTCTTTATCTCTGATGTCTTACCTTTCTTGTGAACTAATTTTGTAGTGGACTTCTTTAGTTGTCTTGGAAATATCGATGGGCTGATGACTGCATCTTTTTAGGAATGTTACACACACCCCATTGTGACCAACCGAGGCTGTATTTGTTAGGGAGGCTATTACATTGTATACTTCGCTATATAAGGTTAGAATAAGAAATATTTTTGGATACACGAAGGCTGTTCCACTATTCATTGCTAAGTTACTTTATATATCTTTGCACGAGAATACTGCGTATTCATTCATCTCATCAAATTTCATATTTTATGCCGTGTCGTCAGTAGTAAGTCGAATAGCATTTAAGTTAAAAACCCTCTTACTCTTGCCATTCATTAATTAATAATTTTGACCAGTGTCCAGGTTCCCTTTGTATTGTTGTGCCAATTTATAATATATTGATATACGCATTTCTGTATACAGTATTTTTTATAGACATCACCACTTATTTGACTATTATTTAATATTATAAAAACATTAGAATGTTCATCACCACCTATACAGAGAGAAGCTGATTGTCTGACTCATTAACGCAGAGCCGCAATTGTTGAAATCACGACCACGATATTTCGAGAGTTGGTCGCTTTCGTGTGTAAAGTCGTAATAATTTTTAGATATTTAGCCCTTAAGCGTATAAAATAGTGGAAGCTTGTTTATGAGTCTCGTTATTTTTGAATCTCACACATGGGATTTGTGTAGTCATTTTCACTGTGTCTTGCACTTTTCTTCGTACTGAATGTGCAATACACTCACATTATTAGTATCCCATCTTGGAATTTATCGAATCCTATCTCCTGAAAATTGTAAATTTACAACGTGTTTGGCCATAGCTTGATTGTATCCATTACGCATGAATCTGTAAATCGTAAACTTTAAAGCGTTATGGATAGTGTGTTGTTGATACAGCAAAAGCGCAATTACAGTTTTCGTTTATTTTAAAATAAAACTTATATTCACATCAGTATTTGATAAAAGAAAATCAACATATAACATCGTTAACGTTTAAAAAGGAATGTTACCAGAAATATAAATATTGAGGCTAATACGAACATATTCTTAATATTATAAATATAAGTCTTTGGCTTTACCATTATTAAATTTATGCTTGCGCTACTTATGGTTCAACTAAGAAATCAATTTTTAAAGTCTGTTCACAACACTGGTACTAAGGAACATTCTGCTGGAGCATTTTGCAATAGTCTTGTTTCAAAACGTTGCCCATTACAGTACCCGAGTGAGAAAATTTAACCAACTTATGTTAGGAATATCTGGTGTTACCAAAATTGCTTCTATTGGATCGTATTGATGCTATTTATAAATGCAAATCTTTAGACAGATCTTGCTTAATTTTACATCCTTCAAGATTTGTGTAATGCACCTCGGATGGTGAAATGCATCATGGAAGACTATATACCTTGTTAGAATGTACGCGTTAATCTGAGATTTGTGACTACCAATGTATCAAAAGCACAGAGTATTAGAAACATAAGCGGTATACATCAATTGAAGGGCCCCGAAATTAAAAAGGTTGATGCTGGTGTAACCCTCTCAATCACGATTTATGAAAACTTAACTAGAACGGCCTTGGAATTGGTGTCCTGTGTGCAGGACTCAGTGAGCGAAAGGAATAGTTTTTTATGTAAGATTTTAACCTTTAATCACTAACACCCTTATTTCAACGTCTTATGATAACGCTATGCCTTTGAAAAAAATTATTTTGGTAATTCTGTGAAATACGACACCACAATGTTTTCCAATTCGTCATTCGTTAAAAGCGACGCACTCTCAAGTATTTTTTAAGTTTTGGATAAAGATAATAGTCACAGGGGGCGAAGTCTGGATGGATGTCGTAATTGCTCAGACCCGCGTTTATTGATCTTTACTCGAACAATTCGTGCTTTATGCATCTTGCAATTATCGAGCAGAAGCAAAGTTTTTTCAGCACAATTGTGATTTTTTTCGCGTACTGCTGATTCCAAGTTCCGAATAGTGGCTTGGTAGACATTCTCTGTTATTGTAGTCGTATTGGTATATATTGAATTAAGAGAATCCGCTCCGGGTCCCAAGAAACTGGAGCCATCACTTTCCTCGCAGAAAATTGTCTCTTCGCCTTCTTGGATGGTGGAAAGCTCTTTTAAATCTATCGCGTGAGCTTTTGTTTCATGGGAGTGTCCTAGTGTTGTATCCCCGGTTATAATTTAACAGAAGAAGTTTTCATCTTGGGATAAAGCAAATTTGTCGTCTATATAGTTTTTGTTCGAAACTGAGCAACCTGCTAGCTACGTCAACACCTTGCTCATTCCCAAATCTTCGTGTAGAATTTTAAAAACCCTCACTTTTGATATTCCTATTTCTCTAGCAACTGAAACGTTTACTCCGCGGTCAGTTAACATCTAATTTTTTCAATTCGGACTTCCGGAGGTCTTCCATATTTTGCGTCATCATGAATTGCTTTGCGCCATTTGAACTGCTTGCACCAATATTTGACTTGGACTATTTTCTCCATACACTGCCACACTTCTCCCATGGATATTCTTTGTAGTGCTTTGTTCTTTCCATAGAAATTTAATGATGCTTCTGTGTTCAGGATTCAAATCACTCATCCTCACTTCTTTAAATTAATACATAAATGATAAATGTTAACCGATTGGGACTAAACTTGAAGCTAACAGTATAAAATGTCACAGAAAATTTACCGCGATGGTATATTGTTTTCATAGCTCGGTAAATAACAAAAAAGTCCCCACGTATGCACAAAATATTGAAATGCGCATCATTTTTATAGATGCGACGCTTTCTGACTCGCTGTTTAGCAAAAGCTTGTTGGAAGACCAAACAAATAGTAATTCCTGCTAGCAGAAATGACAGTGGAAAAGTTAAAAGTAAAAAACTACCTGTGAAAGAATGTACCAAGAAAAAATTTCAATTAATTAGCAGAACAGACAAGGGAATACTTTATCTGCCTCCCCCTCACTGTTAATAGGTAATAGTAATAAGGGATATATTTAATAAACACAATCCTCCCGCAGCTTTCGCCAATTGCAGGGAACATTGGCTGGGCCATGGGTTATTATTACTCCTCTGCCCGTAAAGCGTTTTAAAATGATCACCCCCTAAATGACCAAACCAACCAACCAAAAACCACCATACCGTCATGAGTCAGTCGCGTATGCTGATGACCTAGCAGGAATCGAAGCAAAAGTTGAAAATATTAAAGAAGTCAATAACTTTACGTATTTCAAGATTTCAACTAAAATAAAAATATCAATAAAAAAAGAATAACATTTAATTTTTCATATCTGAACTTCTTTACATTTGAAACAGCTTTTACTTATGGCTCTTTTAAGTTAAACACTAAGATATCGGAATTTTTTGTTTATTCGGAACATGTGATTCGAGAATACGTGAATTTTCATTGTCAGTCGTGCGATCGAATTATTTTGTAAACCGTGGTGCGTACTAATACTTTAGTGTTTGTCCTATAGCCCCCACAGCCCCTGTTATGATTAATTTTATGTTCTTTTGAAATAACTTGTACTTTACTCTTAATACCAATACCGTTTTCTTAATTTTCATGATTTCTTGCTGTAAATAAAATGTAATGTTAAATGCATCCATGAACACACTGTATACGATTTAATTATATTGTAAAGTAAGGAGATGAAGAATAGGGAAAATCGAAATATGGGAACAAATACTTGTGAATTCCATGAATAGC
>LR737423.1:528193-671694 GCA_902655005.2 Marronus borbonicus
TATGTGCGTACACGTTACCCAAATTCTTTTCAGCCATCATAACGCCATACAAGAAATTAATAACGACTTATATAACATAGCAAATTTCGGCCGCGTACATTCATTCTTGATAAATACATTCAAGTATAACACACAAATAAAAAATTACATACAAAACGCATACATCAACTTAAAGCACATATATCTTCATACATTACTTAACTGTTGTGCGAAGCAGTTTTCGTACTGCGCTTCGGTGTATGGTCCTTGCATAACGCAGAATTTAAGTAATCAAATTTAACGAGTTCAGATGTCTTGTTTGAGACTTACATGCGGGATACGGAAGTACGATAGAGTTGCTTGTAAGTTCACTGAAATGGGAAGGCTCAGCATGCGTAATAATAATAATAATAATCTTGTGCTTAAGAATATTCGAAAGAAATTCGACGCTTTGTTCTTCCCGACGAAGTCATGCCTGAAGAGTAAAGTGCTATAATCAGTGCCTCGGCAGGGGTATGTGTTGTCTAGCTTGAACGACAGGTACTTTAGAAATCTTTTTTGAACACGCTCGATCATTAGACCTTGATATAAGTAGTAGGAGTACCACACAACGGAAGTATATTCAAGCTTGTATCATACTAGAGCATAATACAAACAAGGCCAGAAGCTTAGAGGAAGCAGCGCACATAGATGTCATATGGTCGGTAAACTGCAGTTTACAATCGAGCAGGACACCTAGGTCTTTGGTACCCGAAATACGTGGAAGAGGAGCACCATCGACATTGTAGTTATAATGTGTGACCGTGTGAGTGTTGGTATAAGATAAAATATAGCATTTACTAATGTTTAATGTTAAGCTGTTAAGATAGCTTAGCTTCCTCATGGTATTGATGGAATAATTCACGGCAAACGCAACAAAAGGAAAGAAAAAAAATACACTAACACACGGACATGTTTCTGCCTACCCGGCGTCATCAGCGTGGTTTCGAGAGTATTTTTCATATCTCTACCTCCTATCGCTGTTGCCTCACAGTTAATGCCACAACTTTCAAAACGACAAACTCGACATTTCTTGGCGCCCTCTAGTGCCAAAGAAACGCATGCCTGCTGTTCAGGAAGCAGCGACATAAACCGGGTGCTGTTCCGCAAAGCATCGCCCGAGCAGTTCTCTGACTGCTTAACATGAGATGGCGACGCTAGGCATTTTCTGATGTGTTCTGTTTATATACATCATGGTAAGCCTGTCGGAATATTCACATTTGCGGTTTCCCAAAGCGCTACCAGCGTCGCCATCTCGTGTTAAGCAGTCAGAGAACTGCTCGAGGGATGGTTTAGGGAACAGTACCCGGTTTACGTCGTCTTGAAAGTTGTGGTATTAACTGTGAGGCAACAGCGATAGAAGGTAGAGATAAAAAATACTCTCGAAACCACGCTGATGACGCCGGGTAGGCAGAAACATGTCCGTGTGTTAATGTATTTTTTCTCTCCTTTTGTTGCGTTTGCCGTGAATTATTCCATCAATACCATGAGGAAGGTAAACTATATTAGCATTATATTTTTTGGTTATTGTTTCTAGGCATTTTCTGATGTGTTCTGTTAAGCTGTTGTTTCTACTCCAGGTGTGAAGAAGCTCCAGATTGCTTTGTAGTTGAGCACAGTCAAAAAAATGAGTTACGGTTGTATATATTTTGATATCATCTGTATAAGCCAACGCATGAGTGTTCAGCAAAGGAAACAAGTCATTAATATATAAATTTAAAGAACAATGGCCCAGGACTGGATCCCTGCGGTATACCAGAAGTTAACTGAAGAATATCCATTGTAGTACACGTAGCACTATCTTCCAGTCAGGTAAGATCTAATCAAATTTAATAGGTTAACATTCAAACCGTAATTATCTAGTTTTCGTAATAAAATAGTGTGATCAATGCTAGCAAAAGCTTTAGAAAAATCCACGTAGATGACATCAACCTGCTTGCGATTATCAAGTGCCTCACTAATACAATGCATGCTAAGTCTGTAACCGTAGATCTACATGCAACCAAGCCGAGTTGATGTTCAGAAATTAAATGACGTAGGCTGTTTTTGCTGGACTTGAACACCGGAGTTACTCCACTTATCCTCCAGGCATTCGGGAAGCACGAGCTACTTAGTGCCAAATTGAATATTATTGATAGCGGTTGCGACAAAACGGGAGCACAGTCACGAATAAAAAATCCTGGTAAACCATCATAATCGCAGGATCTCGCAAATTGTCCATCTATGTCACATATATTATTATAAATAAGGCACCCAAATATCTATACGAGGGCATTTCTTTTCTAACGGACATGAATCACCTGGGGCACGCGATACCATGAATATCTGTTTGCTTTGCAAATCGTTTGAGCAGCCCCGCGTTCTATGGTTTTTTTTTTCCTTTAGTTGGTTGTTTCGTTATGTTAAACGTGAAGAATGGGAGGTTTGCATGCGCAAATAATTAGAATGCGATATAACTATTGTGTTACTGCTGCATATTGTGATATTGAGTAAGCTGGATGATAGGCATTATATTTAAGTAATAATTCTCCTTCTTAATCAAGGTAGTAGTAGCAGATCAAGGGTTCACCGGGAACTGTATCGATCGATATATACGAAGGAATATACATTGGAAAATTCTGAAAACTTGCCAATATACTAAAATATACTAAAATATTTCTAACAATCTGACACCTCCAATTATATCGGAAATAGCTGTCACTTATTTCAAACAGAATATCTATGTATCATTCCGTTTTTGAATTCCTAATTCAATTTTAAGGTTTGTTTGATGAAACAACTGCGTCGCTATTTCTAACTATATTTGAAATATTTGGCATATTTGATAATTTTTTGACATGGACAAGTGCACATGAGCTTTCATTACCGTGAAAGCGTTTAACTTGGAAAATTGACATTTTGCAGAACCTCTCAGTGTATAACATAGTACTAGAATCCGAATATATATATTTTTTTACGTTATACAGGCTGTCCAACAATTTAAACGTAATTTAAACTTTCATACGGAGGAAGTTCCACAACTTAGGTTTTTTAAATACGCCTACTTATTTTCCACTGCCTTACTAATTGACCCCAAAAAACTACAACAAAAATATCATAAAGCTTGTCATAACCATTAAAAAACAACAAAGTTAATAAAATGTCACAGTTTTCAATCACAAACAATGCCGGCACATTTAAATTATACGAACGAAAATTATTCAAATTTGTTTATTATTTATGGAGAGCGCAATATAGAGATGTGTATGCTGCTTGGTATCTACAAAAATCGCCACTAAATAGAGTTAAACGAATAATACAGGATTTGAAATCCTTTGAAATTCATTCTAAAGGTCTTTTAATTCTCTTTATGGCAACATGTATCAAAAAGTCATTTGTGTTAATCAGTAAGCAAAAAGTGCATTTTACTTTAGTTTTTCCTTTATTAAATGTTCAAAATGATGACGATTAACCTCCATACAATAATACAATCTTGCTTCAAATGCTCTCCTGACATTTCGCAACATTTCCGTAGTTACTCGTTGGCATTTTTCAACAATTTTTTGGCGTAACTCTTGTAAGGAAACTGAACGCTTGGCATACTCTTAGATTTAAGATGCCCCCAGAAAAAAATAATCAAGTGGTGTAAGATCCGGTGATCTGGCAGGCCATTCTATAGGCCCCGTTCGACTAATCCAACGATCGCGAAAGTGATGATCCAGAAATTGTTGTACTCCGGCAGCGTAATGTGAAGGCGCCCCATCTTGTTGAAATACTATCTCATTCTCCAACAAATCTGGATCTTTTTCTGTGATCATAGGATTGATTGTATCGTCCAGCATATTCAAATACATTTAACCATTTAAAGTCCCGTCAATGAATAGAGGTCCTATGAGATGATCGCCAAAGATACCAACCCATATATTCAATTTCTGTGTTATGTGTTTCCTGCGTTAAATGGGGATTGTTGTCACTCCAATATTTGCAGTTGTGACGACTTACTTCACCATTCAATGAAAAAGATGATTCGTCCGAAAAACAGATATTATACAATAAGTTTCGATTATTGTTGAGGCGCTCGGTCATTAATTCACAAAATTCCAACCTCCTATCAAAATCATCCTCATTCAATTCGGGTACAAGTGTAATTTTATAGGGATGAAATTTGAACTTCTTAAGTATTCTACAAACTGATGAACGGCTTACTTCTGATGATTGAGATACCTGTCGTACCGACGTTCCATTTCCAAGCACTGCGACCTGACTTAAGACTTCGACGTTGATATCTTCATTATTGACAACCCGATGAAAATGTTGTTTTTTGTTATGTACAGAGCCCCGTTTCCGTAAATTTTTGGATTAATTCCAACACGTACTTGTGTCGCATATTTCGGTCTTCATGATTTTCGTTGCATAAGTGAGCTGTAGATTCTGCACACCTCCAATTCTCATAATACGAAGTCACTAATTCCACGCGCACTTGGATAGAATAGACCATATTAATTAATCGTGAATTCACGATTGAACTAAAAGTACATCACTAAACAACATTCCACTAAACAATGAAAACTAAACTAATACCGTACAAAATAAGTTTCTAAAGCTGAAAACAGAAGCAGAAGATGTGGTGGCAAACGACATTAAAAATGATAAGTCAATGTGACAAAAACAAGTGCAACTTACCCTGGTTACCACAAAAAAATTGCGAAATGTCAGGATAGCATTTGAGGCCATTTCATTCTAATCGTGTTTTATTACACAGGTTACAAATATGCACTTTTTGCTTACTGATTAAAAAAATAATACTTTTAATACATGTTGTCGTAAAGAGAATTAAAAGACTTATGGTTAAAAGACCCATGTTCCCTACTTAAATTTTAAGGGTAGAGGCTGCTGCGCCGCCAGGAATGATTTTAAAGCATCAGGCCCGTCATTAGAAGTTGTCTCCCTTGATATGAAAATTGACAGGTTTCGGAATTTTATGTAAATCACAGCAGGTAGAGTTACTTGAGGGGGCTTGTTTCAATTGAAATGCCCTGTATTTGGCTAACATTGTACGAATAAATGAAGAGAAATTTACAAGAAATAGAGTACCAAACAAGTACAATTCTCATTACTGGAACAAATTTCCACGTATTTAGAACGGAAAAATTCATGGTTTCGTTAATCCTAGATTATCACGATTAATTTGGGTATCTCCAAAGTTAGACGTAATTTTAAAAGACTACATAAGCTACATTCCCCTGTAGGTACTCTTTTTTTTTTGAACAAAATTGTGTGGCAATGCACATTCATATTCCTAAATATCTTGAGAAGGATTCGTAATGAATATGACGTTCTTTTTGTTTTTTTTTTGTAAGCTCAATTTGAGAAGAAAGAGAAAAATAGGTAGTTGTATTTAAAAAAATTAAGTGTTGACACTTTTTCTACTTGAAAGTTTAAGCGTAATTATCGGACTCGCACTCGTCCACCCATCAAAAATGTAAATATTTCAAATACAGTTAGAAATAGTTTTTGTTTTTGCTGTTACACTTAAGTTAACTACATGTATGTTTTTGATGTTTATATGCACGTGCTTACACCATAAAAATGTATTTTATTCTATTCTATTCTATAAAAAGCTCCATTATGCATGGTAGACCTAAAGTATACTTGATGGAACAGTTAACAAACAGAACTGCCGATAATAATCAAGCGAAAATCCATCAACGGCCGTTGCACAGTTCTCGTGTTATGCTTTGGTGTGCAATTTTGTTTGGCATAATCGCCTCTTATCTTACGGATTATAGTAACCATCATACCATCTCGCTACGCAAAATTTTTGAAGCCATTACTACGCATAAGTTACTGATGCTTGATTTCAGCAAGACGGCGCAACATATACTCCGCAGACTAATGGCGCTTGTTTGTCCTCGACAGTTGATATCGTGTTTGGAGCGCGTGCCTTGCCGTTTTCTCCTTGTAAGTTTATCTATCGTGGTTTTTCAAGTCACGAATACACGGCAGGCAACGTAATTTCAATGAGTTCTTATCGTGCGTGCGCCAAGAAATTTCGAAAATCAATGCAATTTACACAGTAAAAAGTGTTTTGTTAATTTAACTACAACTTAACATAATAAGTATAGTAACTCACTTACAGTTAATATTAATATATTTTATTAGTAACATTGGCAAACCGGTTTCTTGTTAAATGTCTAAAACTATATTTTACTTACTTACTTTGATAATTAAGAAAAGTCGAAACAAGCTGGTTTTATTTCCAAATTATTACGACGAGAAAAGGAACTACTTCGAATCTTTCAATTAATTATTATAATTAACTAATTTTATTACCCGTAGAGATTCACAAAATCAATAAAGATTATTATTAAGTCGGTGTAATTTTAGTTCACATACATAGCCAATTATCCAGTAATATCAATGTAAAAAGTAAATACGAATCCAGTTAGTGTCCCGAAGCTATTATTAAAACATACTTTTTCACGTATGACAATATCGGTTGCAAATACTTTGCAAGCAGTCCAAATACCTTCTGTATCGCTGGTACCGGGCTCTCGTTTCTCCCTCTTACTTCCACTGTATAATGCAAATTACAAGCACGTGCTTGTAATAGCGCACAGAAGCTCATCCGAATAAACACATTACAAGATATTATTATCACAATGTGCACTTATTATTGACAGAATCGTAACGATCGTTCGAGATATACATATAAGCGGAAAAAAAATAAATAATTGATAGGTTTGCTAAGTGTTTATCTGTTCTTTCATTGAAAATGGCGTGTGTACGCATAACACCGATATATTGGGGTTTCACAATTTTCTCCGATTGTAACGTATAAACAAGGTATCTATTTTATTGTCGCTTTCGCCCATAAACCATGTTCCTTATTGTTTACGTTTAACGTAAATGCATGATGTGCTAACGCTTTTAATGAGCAAATACGTCCGATTGAATTAGTTCAAAATCGTTTTGGTGCCATTCAAACACATTCAAAATTCCTATTAATTAGTAAGAAGGCCTGTCTGGATTTAACTTAATTTGGAGGTGGATTGGTAGAAGAGGTGCACTAGAATGGCAAAAGCAAAGATTTAAAGGAATTTGGGAAATTCAGAATACGGACAAAATTCCGGAAATAAATAATCTTTCAACGCTTCAATGTGAAAACTGCTTTCACTATCAAACAAAACACTTTGAACATGCAATACATTTGATATTGGGCGAACTATGTGCACTCGTAATGCTATTTTATACAATTACCGTACCGTCTCAGTCATTAACATGTTGTCAGAAAGCACGGTTGCCCTTAGCTTTGCTCTCTATATTTCTAATTTGTTTTCTGATGCCAAGATTTTTTAACCATTTAAGCATTAACACCAAATTACATCTCTGGCCACACTAACACTTTCGGTCTCAATACAGTTTATAATTCATACGATTTCTTTTTTTTTTTTTCTTTAAATTTTTTAAAATAAATATTGTCTTTTTTGCTAACCTTAAAATTATTACTAATCTTGCAGCAGGTGATACCCAAATTCGTTTCTTTTTTGGTAATTTTGTGAGAAATAAGGCAAAACCATTCATTCATGGACAGACGATAATACGGAAAAACAAAAATTCGGAATATTCTCTGCGCTCATGAGATTCTTAATTGAAATAGTTAATCTGCTTTGTAGTGTAGGATGCACCTAGAAACGATAACTTCTTTTATATTTGAATGTGAGTGATGACATCATAATTATGTTATTATAATCGTTTTTCAAGATTCTACGAACTTTAACTGATCTAAGAAACTTGACCATTGTTGCAAGCACACTCTGTAAACACCATTTCTTACTGCAAATTTGAAAATTTGTAGATTACTAAATATGTGTATATTATAACAATAATATTCGCCATGCTTATAACCTTCTATTTTACGTACTCGAATACTGTGGCACTGGATCACTGAAACACTTCACTATTACCGTTTACCACAAACACTTCACTGACACTGTACGCACATTTCGATAGCTAAGCTATCATCTTCAGCAGCAATACTGAACTCTATTTTATTATATCTAGCAATATCTAGTTAAGTATTGCTGCTGAAGATGATAGCTTAGCTAGAGTCAGTGAAGTGTTTGTGGTAAGGGGTAATAGTGAAATATTTCAGTATTTTACAACTATTCTAAAAAAGATGTACCTTTCCTTTAATATGTATTTTTTTAAAGAGTCAATTTTTTAATTTACCGCTTATAATTGTTTATAAGTGATAAGGACAAAAGTTATTATCGAAACGTCGCATGTTGAACCAAATAAACATTCAAGCCGAAACTGCTCAAAGATTGGCCGTTTTATTAATTTTGATCCGTTTAATCATAAATTGTTAATTTTGTTTTCTAAAACAAACTCAATTAAAATTAACTTACTTTGTTGTAATCAAAGTTACAACTTGATTGCAATCAACATTTGCAGAATAAATCAGAGCTGCGTGTAGATAGTGCATAAAAAAGGAACCTTAATTACTTATGACGAAGAATAAATATTTAGTGCTCTGAAAACAGCATGATGAAAATAAATAATTTATACAATTAATCAAGCGTTAAAAAGGTAGACAAACAAAAAACAAAATAAAATTGAGAAATTAACTTTAAAGCAAGTACTGAAAGTGTATAAATTATCAAACAATATTAAAACAACTTGAAAACATTTTGAAAAAAAGTAAAACTAAATGGGACCAAAGAATGGGTGGTCAGTGATGCACCAAAGATGGACCGAACACCAAAGAGAATTTCTCAAACTCATATTTTGTTACAGAGCGTTCCAAAAACCTAATCCCAAGATTAACTACATCAACTAAAAAAAATCCTTTTTTTCTAATGGCAACTCCTACTTTTGGGGATGTCTATATATTCTACTCGACGAAATGCTTACTTGCTACACTTACATTTGCTCGTTTTCGAGATATCTAAGAAAATCATGAAATCGATTATTTATTACCAATAAACAACCAGAATTGACAAGGTAGGCGTTGTTTTGCCCAAGCTAATGACAAATGAACAGTGCAACAACTATATTGCGTTTGTATCTATGGAATTATTCATCAGGCAGAATACAGCAATTAAGTGAAGCAACCTAGTGAAAGTAATAAAATAATTAGTAGAACTTGTAAGATGCCCATTGGTCGATACCTTTATTTATCAAACTTACCGGCGAAAAATGTTGCAAAGCAGACATTTTTTGAAATATGTTTAGTAAATACTTGGGCCATTAAACAAAAGGTTACTGTAAGTGATGAAAAAATATATGTAAATGTTCTGGCATACTTCACTACACGTCCTGAAGCTTCAATTTCTAGATTTTGACCTACGAGGGTCGTTCAATAAGTCCATAGAAAAGGATAGAAAAACAATCTCCATCTAACTCTATACACTTTCCCAAGCGTTTCTCCAGCTTTCTCAAGCCCTCTAAAAAGTTGGATTTCAGAAAGGTCCTCAAAATAGGCGTCTGTTTGGGCGATGACATCCTTCTTCTACGGGAACCGTTGTCTACCGAGCTATTTTTTGAGTCCGGGGGATACAGCGGATGTTTGCACTAACTCGAACTTTAATTCCATAATTTTGACCATGGAAACTGCGCAGGTGCACGCCCGTGCATTGTCTTGATGGAAGAGGATCTTTTTCTTTTTCAAATCAGGACGCTTTTTCTCGATTTCTTCGCCCAACCGTTCCAGTTATTGTTTGCCATGTCTCCAAGTAATCGATGTAGATGATTCGGCGTGCATCCCAAAAAACCGAGACCATCACCTTGCCGCACGATCTTACTACCTTCGTCTTATTCGGAGCCCGTTCGCCTTCAAAGACCCACTGTTTTGACTGTTCCTTTGCATCCGAAGTGTAATAATGTATCCATGTTTCGTCCATGGTTACGCATCGATGGAGAAACTCGTCAGGATTGCGGCGGAAAAGCGTCGATGCAGCTTCAGAATCGACCACACGATTGCGTTTATTCTGCACTGACAGCAAACATGGCACCCACCTTGCTGAAATTTTTTTCACATCCAATGGACGTCCAGAACAATGTTAATCTTTCGTTTAAACTCATCTACCCATTTGTAAGCAGTTGCCAACACAGGAGCAGATATGCCATGAACTTTATCCAACTCAGCTTTGATCAAACAAAAAGTCTGCTTAAATCGAAAATGAAAATGAAACCTTGTGATGGATATAACAGAGATTTTGACAGCTGTCTAGTGACCAACAATGCTTACCAGAAACAAACCATTTTCGATACTAGGAGCGCCGTCTGTTTGATTTTGTAAGCACTTCTTGAACCATCCTCGTATCATAGTCATCAATACAGCGAATATTATCAAACCAAGAAATGCACAGTTTCAAATTTGCTCGTGCCCAGGCGTTGACAATGATGTAGACAGACGAAGCGTCCGTTTCGCAAATGAATTCTAATCAAAATGCAAGAAGATCCGATCTGGCTTAATAAAGTAACACGGACCGACGAAGCGAAATTTTCGAGGGAAGGAATGTACAATTTTAAATGTAAACATTATTGGCCCACTGATAAAGTTTAGTTTTAGTGTATTTTGTGTTATAAAAGACGATAAGTTTACTTGTAATATTTATGACGAAAATTTAAATTGCATTAACGTGTAGCGATATTTACTTATGATCTAAATGTGGACGAAGTGCGAGTATGTTAGTATCAATTAGATGAGAGGTTAAAGTGTTTGACGATCCATAGACGACTAAATTAGAGAACAGCCAGGTTCCTCGACTTAACACCGCTTGATTTCTTTATTTGGAGCTGTACACAAGCAATAGTGTACCACAGTTCCATTAATTCTCACAAAATCTTGGAAGAGCGAGTAGAGTTTTCGCCGGTCTTAGCGCTGCAGAAATCGAACAAGCGGTAAATTGTCTCTGCAATTAGATACAGATTGTTTTGAACATCCGCTACACTTTTTAAAAATCTTTACTGGGTATGCCATCTACAACTATTATTTAATTTAAGCTTCTTAATTTCTTCAATACCGAGCAAAAGAACGCAAGCGAAATAAGTTACCAATAAACGCTGACAAATTAACGTAATGTCATAGTTACCAATTTATGCAAACCGAAGCAATACCTCGTCAACCGTGGTTATTTATTGGTAATAAATTTCTTCGGGTAGAATATGGAGATATTGTTAAAAATAGGCATTGCCATTAAAAAAATTGATTTGTTTTTAGTTGAATGTTAGTGTTTGAACTTCGTTTTTGAAACATCCTGTATAGCGTTTTCAATATGTATTTACATCAATAAAGAGGAATTTATGTTGCCATTAAAAGTCTTAAAACTGGTTTAGATGGGTAATACCCAATAGGATATGCGTTTGTCAGGTTTTTCAAACTCACAAAGGTGATTTCTACATCTCTAATATTGTATATTGTTGAACTTGTCTTTTTCATTTCAAATAAGAAAGTTGATATCCGTTTCCGGTTTCATCAAGAGCGCCATGAAGTTGAACATATTTTTAGGAAATACATCATTATCCTTAATAAAGCTTACCAAAATTTCCCGAGATACTTTTAATAGGCCATCGTGGTGAATGATTCTATATAATATTCATCAATTCTTGGTAGGAAAGTGAAGACTTATGATAACTGATATTGCTTTTTCTGTTGGAGCCAATGTGTCAATATTAATTTTAATCATTAACTTGTAATTAATTGTTCAAATAAAAGTACTTAACGCCAATCTAAATAAATAGCTGTATAACGGAAAAAAAGCAACATTTTTCTATCACCCTTGTATATAGGAGCGTTGTTCCGCGAGAAAAATCGATGAACCGAAATACAATTTGCCGTCACAACCACCCTTTTCTACCGATTTTATTTGCTCTGATATTTATTTGTTCCCTCGACTATGGAAGTTCTCCGACGACAAAAAGTTTCCAGCAGACGACGACGTAAGTTAAAGAATTTGTCGATAGACATATTTCGCGAACCTTGAAAATTGATAGAAGCTTCGAGAACTGCAGGAAATGCCTTTAAAACGTTGTTGGCCGAACTGACTGTTATTTGTAGACAATAAATATATTAATATAAATCGTATTTTCGTTAATGATGGATTTTCGATTTCGAAAATAGGGAGTAATATTTTAGATAATCCAATTTAAAAATGTATTTATCGCTGAAATAAAATTCGAACAATTTTAAGCAGTACTAAACTGGGTTTAATAGTAATATTATTATTATTATTATTATATATTAATAGCTATTAAATCGATTGAATACGTATACGAAAATCAATCCCATCTGCGTTCACACAACACCTAATTATAGCATAGTTCGTTTGTTGCTTAATTAACAAGGCCTACATAAAAATTAAGAAATTTGATGCTCCTGATTCAATATTGACTTTATTTATTAAGTGACAATGACACATATTCCCAAATCAAAGCAGATCCCACCGGCAAGTACCAAAAAACTAACAATAATCTTATTAACGAATAGGAAAATAGAACCCTTATTTCACCTAATTTGGGAAAACAACTAAACAATGCTTTGGATTTTTGCAGTATTAGTATCATTGGGCGATGGCAAAAATGTCTTTAGTCACTGCGATCTTGCTGGGTCTATTGTAACAAAATGCCCTTATATGTGTTAGACTAGGTGAGCGCTCTTAATAAACCTTAATATTACTCTAGGATCTTCATCCTTCAGCTCAGTAGAGGTCAGAGAGTGTTTACTGAAATGTTGTTGTCGAGTGCGACTAATGGCAAGATATTTGCACACAATATGTTCTGCCGTTTCCATATCCTTTTTGGCATAGACGACATATTTGTCTCCAGCTTTTCCTAGATTGAATAGGTGATGCTGCATGGCCTGTCCGAAATCCTGCCAGTAATCTAAGGTACCCTTTGCTGCATTATAGCGCTATTTTCGCGAACCTGATATGCTGTTTTGCCCTGGAACATTCTCCCAGTGCGAGGTGTTTTGATTGTCCTCCCATGTTCTAATTACTTGTTTTATGTGTCTCTCTTGTAGGCCACAGAAGGGGATACCGATAAAAGACATATTCGCTGCTTCTCTAGCCAGCTTGTTTTCCCTTCCATTACCTTCGATCCTTTAATGGCTTGGTATCCATCGCAAAGTAACGTGATTTTTATGTCCCAATTGGCTTAAATTGTGTATACGTTTGTGAATCAGACCAGATTCGAATGAGTAGGCTTTGATAGCCTTTAGAACCGCCTGACTGTCACTGAATATAGTTATGGTTGCGCCTCGTATGCCTATCTCGAGGTTCTTTATGACGTACAAGTTCAAAGTAGAGATCTCTGCTTGAAATATGTTGATGTGGAGTCCTATCGGCATTTTATGGTGGTAGTTAGGCCCACTAATGGCTATACCTGTTCCAATACCTTTTATTCCTCAGCCGTCCGTGTCCAATACCAGCGACCTATTGTAGCTTGTATTCAGAATTCCTTTTGTGAACTATCACATAACATTCCTAGCCAATTCACTAAAAAGCGTCGCAGATAATAATTAGCGTATACCATATCAAAAATTCCTTTGAAATCAAGAAGGTTATAGATAGCTTAAAAGTGGGAATTAACGAAAGAATGGTTTCCTTTAACATAGTCTCTTCCTATATAAATATACCAATTGACCTGGCCAAACAGACAATCCAAAGAAATTGGAATACAGAAAACAACGTACAATTCTCTAAAATAAAAACGTAGGCTTCCACGGCCAAAGCCAGTTGAAGCTAAACGTGTTCCGTGTCATGTCGTTGGTTACAATAAAACTCGAGAGTGATGGCAACAGTTAGCGCGGTAACCCAACGTGTAAACCACGTCAGAGGCGAAACTAACTGAGCGGGAAGCAGTTGATCACGGTAACTCAGCACGTAAACCATGCCAGAGGCGAAAACCAACCGCGAAGAACGCGGGGAGCAGCACGCTTTTATGCCGGTGGTGGGTGGGGCCTGTCGCTGATTGGTTGGGTGTGACGGTCACGGTTGGGCGGAGATGAGTCGTTGCGGATGACGGGTTTCCGTGTAGGCGAAACGTGGAGTTTTATTTTAACCAACGACATGAAACGATTCAAACCCGGAACACAATTTTTCCTTTGAAAGAGTTTATTGAAGTCATAGAATTAACTTTAGACGGCACATATTTTTGATTCAATAAAAAGAATCTATAAACAAAAAGACGGCATTGTTATTGGTTTTCCATCTCTAGAGTGATACTTTAAAACAGGAAGAAGATTAAGAAAAAATTAGTTATAAACTTAATTAACTAATTTTACTGTTTGTAGATCCGGAAATGTGTCTAGACACTCTTTCGACAGATTGTAATGAATTTGCAAGAATGGTTATGTTTAACATATACTGCGTGGTTACGCGTTCTCACGAATCCGTCGTATTTTTAAATAATCAATCTTGACACTCGCTTCGTAATTAGTTCGAGCTATACTGATGAATTGTAAGCCCCCCTTGGCTTCTTTCTTCGCGATAGCAATTGTTTAATGACGGCCAAGGAGGATGTACCTTCGGAATTACATTAGCTTTCCTTATTCAAAAAATAGCATACTGCATACCATGCGAGGAGCCAACTAACAATAAGAAGCTAACTGATATTCTATGACTTTTATCGTCACCAACAACTGTACCTAAAACATTAAATTTACTAACGGAATTGAAATTATACATACAGAGTGATTCATAACTTATACGACGAACGTAAATGGAAGATCAGGAATGCTATTTTGAACAAATAATAAGTCTGTCAGGCAGAAAATTTATGGCGCTTACTTCGTAATGCACTATTTGATCAATGCATCCGAATCCGAATGTATGCATCAATTAAATTCTAATGGTACTCTATACTTGATTTCCTAGCTACAAATGATACAATAGAATTTTCAAAATATTACTGCATTTACTCTATCTTTCTGGAAAAGTTTTAACAACTATCTAGACATGGCATCTTTTAGTTCACTTGAATATATGCGTTATTTCGAAATATCTTTCAAGAATGTTCGATACACTTTTATGTCTGTTCCCGCAGAAGAAACTTGTGCGCTTTACTTTATTCAACATTTCCCATCAAAACATGTGCGTGTACCTTTGTTATCCTTGTTGTTTACACATATTTGTTACTGTTTGCCGCTTAGTATTATGTATTACTATTTTTTGTTATTGTTTTTCTTAATATTGTTGTTTATGATTCCTATTGTTACTACTCCCCATTTATTTATTATGAATTTCACAAATGGGGAATCCATCGATATTAACTTCACAAATACATGCTGAAAGGTACCAACCACATAAATGCGACCATATTTACAATGCAGTTAAAGTCTTGATTTCATCCAATCAACATGGACGACCAAACGTTCTACAGTTACGAGCTTAAGCTGTTTCACTCAATTTGTATCGGAAGCCCTTGACAGACAGAGCCAAGTTGATATAGTTTACACCGATTTTCAAAAAGCATTTGACCACAAAAGTAGACCACTATGTACTACTTTGGAAATTAGAAGCGATTGCTTTTTCACCTTCATTGCTTGAGCTACTTAGATCATCCTTCATTGGGAGAGAACAATTTGTGGAATACTGCCAAGTGAGATCGGACACATTTTATCCGTCCTCTGGATTACAACAAGGGTCCGATCTTGGTCCAGTTTTGTTTTTACTATTTATAAATGACATTACTGACGTTATTAATAGTGAGCACTTAATTTTTGCTGATGATTTGAAAATATTTAGAGAAGTGAGATCCTTTGAGGATTGCATTAAACTACAAAATGATCAGCAGGTAATGATTGGTGCGGCTATAATCATTTGAAACTCAGTGTTAATAAGTGTAAAACTGTGTCATGTACGAGAAGTAACAACTTTATAGATTTTACGTACAAGTTGAACGGTCTCCAACGATTTCAAACTATTAAAGATTTGGGCGTAACCTTCGACAATAAACTTACTTTTGTCAATCATATAAACGCAACAATTGAGAGCGCATACCGGACATTTGGTTTTATCTGCAGAAGTAGCCCTGATTTAAATAACAGCAGATGCGTAACACTGCTTTATTATAGTTATAATAGGTCTAAATTGGAATACGCATCGTTGGTTTGGTCTTCAATTTACCAAACTCACGTAAATAATATTGAATTCGTACAAAGGCGCTTCTTAACGTACTTGTTACTCAAAATTGATGGAGTTTACCCAGAAAGAGGACTAGACTAGGATATTATGTTATCCAGATTAGATTTTGTCTCATTGTGTAAAAGACGTAGTGTATTAAGTGTAAAGTTTTTATTTGGGTTATTACATAATATTGACTGTCTGTGGTTGTTAAGTAGAATTAACTTTAATGTTCCTAGATTAGAAACACGTTATGAATGTATGTTTAAATGTCCACGGATTAGAACAAATGTTTTAGTTAAGTCACCAGTGTTTGCAATGTGCAACAATTATAACAAAATTTCTGAGTTCTGTGATGTAGACTTTAATTCTTTTAAAACAATAGCTGAAGCTGTCAGTAATTTATAGGCTTTTCTTTATTTTCTTTTTTTCCTTTATCGCATTTGATCTTCACTTAGCGTACTTTATTTTTCTTGTATCTGCGTGTTCGTAAAATGCAATGTTTAGTTGTACATTTCCTGTATGTAAATTATTATTATTACTATTATTATTATAAATTGCAAAATACGGTTTTATTCAAATTTTTGTAAAATGTGTGAAAAATGAATTGCTTCTTTTTGTTTCAAATGGCCAATTTTCAACACTGTAACGGCCTTTATAATAGTCCATTAATAGCCGACTCGACAACAATAAAGAATGAGCTGGGTTATTAATAATAAAAATTATAAGTAACTAGAGAGGGCGCCACGTAATTTGTTAAATAAATAGCATGGACTACTAACATGAAATTACAAAAATGCAACGTGTAATAATGATTTAAAGGAAATACTTAACAGAAAGCATTTAATTACGGATCAGATGTGTTCATAGAACTCTGGCACATAAAAACGAGAACAAAACAGAATTATATCCACAAAAGAATGTTTAGAAACTAGTAATCTAGTTGTGTGTTTATTCTAGTCACGGGTATTTAATCTAACGTTATCTAAGAACTAGAATGATCTACGGTGGCTGAACGTTAACAGCGAAGGCACAAAACAATCTATTCGATACGTTTCTTTTGAGCGACTATGTATAACTTAACTATAATCTAAAAATACCTGTGAGGTTCTAAAATTACTTGTCCATTTAAATATTATTTACAGTCTTGCTTTATATCCATTCAACAATTACAGTTAAATATCTGCAGATCCCGCACGTGAATATTCCGGTAAAGTTGGAAAGTACATGGCGGCTGCAGCACGTGATGGAACCCCGCTAATCTCACACGCCAGAAACTTAACAACCAACTTGAAAAGCCTGAAAAAATACATATAACCACTCCAGTCTACATGACATTATTACAATTCTGCAACGCATACCTGTGGTGTTGGGCGGTTCTAAATAAAATAGGCTCGCAATATATCCGGAGATAATTCGCTCGTTTATATTCCAATCAATAAATTCCAAAAACGCAATAAACGATAAATATGCAGCAATCAGAATTAAATCCCATAAAGTGGAGGGACCAAAACTTCAATACACCAATACTAACAATCTCGATCGAATAATTCTAGTCACTAATATGAGCTATCTTCTGATGCACGCAGTTCAATGGTTCAACTTGTCTGTTTTTTTATTGCGGTATTCCAAATATTGTGTTGATACAAAATAAACAGCAAAAACTCTAAGCAGCACAGCTGTTCTCATATGTGCCAAGGTAAGTTCTTATTCCTTAAAATATTTACAGCCTTAGATCTAAGGCCCAACTTACTCTCAAATGGAAATATTATATACATTAATGTACGTTGAAAATTGCACAAACAAGAAATCGTAAATTAGGTGAATTAGGTACTCTCTAAACCAATTGTAAATTGCTATTAAATGAAATTAATAAAAAGAATAACTACAGAATTTAATATTACTCCTAAAATATTGTCCAACGAGACACAAAAAATCCTATTTAGGAAAATGATGGTCACTTTGAACAAATATTTTAGTTATAGAATTGTATTATAGAAAATAAAGTTATTTTTCGGGTATTTCATTAATTAATATATTTAAACAAACAAAAGGTGGTACCTAATTTTAGCAGTCGATAAATAAATAAATTTTAAAACGAAAAAGTGTCTCTGTAACTTCACCTATGGGCCTATATTTTAACAAAAAACGTTCGATGTTTTTATCAAATTATAAAAATATATACAGGATGTAATGGAACGTGCAATTTTAACCATTGCTTTTATTAATATTTATTTTCATGTAACAGAATTAGTTTCATTTATTTAGTTTTTTGAATTCTTCTTTTATTTCATCTCTATGTTGAGAATATTTTTTATATACATTTTATATGTAAAAAGTAAGTACGTGACTAAGAGAGATGTATTAATCTTTTCCCTTATAATAGCTGTATAGAACCACAACTGCCCAAAAAATCGAGCACAGGATAATAAATCCCCTTTACTCCGTGAAGAAGAATATTTTTTGGCATTCCGACGTGACCAGAAAAGCTGCGGTGAAAATATAAAAAATTGATATTGCACCGTTGTTCTAACGTATAAACGCTGATGCAATGGCGTTAACCACGGTCAAAATAGTGGTTTGATTCAGTGCTTGAAGCGAAGCTGATCTTCAGGAGAGTCGCGAGCCAGAGCCATCACCATCGCCAGAAGGGCGAGGAAAGCCTCTCCCTTTCCCGCCAACGAATATCACCCATCCGATATATTCTTTTATATAAATATTTATTTCAAACCTGCTGCTCTGAGTAATTTAAATTATATAAATTTTAGTAGCTTAAATAAAATTAATATTTATTTTATCCTATTTTCAAGGGCCCCACTTTCAGTAATAAATCATATTTTTCTGTATTATGTATTTGCTATTATTAAGTGTAATATCATTCACATTCATCGTTTCTTGTAATGAAATATAATTTTTTTTTAATCAATTCTTTTATTTCTTAGTGCCTGACTACTGGTTACTCGAAAATCACATGACCTGAGAAGCTGCGGAGTTACATTATTTAGTAATATCGGTGAGCATTTTGAAGAATGTGGTTGTTTAAAACTGAACGTGTTGCGGGTCGGGAACCGTGTCATGTAGTTTTTTGTTAAAGGAAAACTCGACGTTTCGCCCACAATTAGATGGGGCTTTTTCAGGAGATAATAGGCAACAGTTAGCACGGTAACTCAACGTGTAAACCTCGCCAGAGGCGAAGCTAACTGAGCGAGGAGCAGTTGATCACGGTAACTCAACATATGAGCCATGACAGGGGCGAAAATATGGACTCTCTAATTTTTCGATTGCAATTGTGGGAAGAGTTACAAAGTAATGAAGTCGCACTGAATAATATCTGATAGCCAGTGTCTAGAAGATGTTCAGCGATAGCCGAATTCGAGGGGAGGCGTGTTCTAACCCAACGTTCGTGCTTTGTCAGAAGAGTTTTGGCAGAGCATCACCGATTAACACCAAACCACACGAACACCTTTACTCGCTAAGGCGGAAATTTGTCTTTGGGAGATGGAAGAATTTCTGAGACCTTTGAAGATCGTTTTGATGTGTCTTTTCAAAATTTTAGTGATTCTATCCGTTACTTTGTAGATATAGAGGAGATAAGTGGTATCTAGATTGGTGGTAATGTTATCGTTCGTTAATTTACTGGTTGCATAAAGATGACTCTGTTAATGAACAATATCGAAATTGCCACTCAAGCATGCAAGGTGTTTAAGATTGAGAGAAAATCTCGAACTAAGCAAGATGGATAAACGTTGTAGCAAAGTAAATGGACATTAATTCCAGAGAGGCATCCAGGAAACGTGGTAAGATACAAGATGTTCCATTTAAAATATCGAACTTGTATCATATACGACGAAAAGCGAACACTCTGTGTACATGAATATAAATGTTGTGCGAAAGTTATTTCAACACTTTTTCTCTAAGTTGCTGAAGAAAGGATATATCTTCCGCCCACCACCACTCCGGCAGCATAGCTCTGCCTGAGCGACAAAATAAACATCTCTACTTACGAGTATTAAAGAATATTGTAGTAACTAGCGAATATAAAACATAAAAATTACAACGTTTTGCCTTCATGTTTAAAACCTTAGGATTTCATAATCAATAATTTTGTATTAATTTTCCACATGTGCAATGCATTAATTATCAATATTTTCACTTTATGTCGTTTTATATTTTAAACCATTACTATTTCCGCTATCTGTCTATTAAACATGTACTCCGCATCCTTGATAAAATTATCGCAGCACAGAGTAGATACAATTCTGTACCGAGTTCCGCACTGTGCATGTAAATCATTCTATTTTGTAATATTCCAATATTGACAATATACCTGATGTCTATCTGTAAAACGTTGTTATTGATCGCCGTTTAATGCACTTCCCGTCTGTGTAACGCTACAGTTTCATGTCTTTGTTGATGATCTACCTCACGTCGATACTGTAAATCATGGGTAACTCACGTACTACTCGTATATTCTATTGTCTGCGCTCTGGTATACATCAACGTATCGATCTGTTCGATCTATACTTTGAACGAATACTATTTACAGGTGTTTCCAAAATTATTGTTAATGTCGATGCCAATTTTAGTTTATCCTTACGCTTAGTCAAGGAGAACTCACAAACGATTGCCAGGTTAAGAAAAATTATTCTTTTAACCATATTTTCTTGGAATATAAATCATATTGATGACCACCAATTTCTACTCTGATTGAGAATGTATATGGAGAAATTATTTTATACCAAACATTTGTGAATCGTAGCGCTTATAATAAAACTCCTGTAATTGTGGACCCCCTTTATTTGTATTGAACTCAGTAAGATTGCTACAGAAACACACAAAATGTTAAGGAAACGATCAAAGTACCCTTTCCGATAAACACAAACGTGGGATAAACTGCTTTATAATACAATAAGGTCAATAAAGACCCCATGCATGGTTACGAATATATTGAATCAATGATTGCAGAAAGTGTGTAAGCACCATTTTAGTCGAAATCGGATTTAATGCGAATTAGCATTCTTTAGATGAATACCAACGATTGAATGCAGAAGAAATTAATTTTTATTTCGTAAGTATTGTGCGTCCGAATCGTTATTGAATGCAGAAAGGGTCACTCATTTTTGCCCTGCGACAAGGACTTCAAAGGCAGACAAGCTGGCTAGGGAAACAGCTAATATGTCCTTTATCGATTCTAACACCCTCTGTGGCCTACAAGAGGGTCACATAAAATAAGTAATTAAAGCATGGGAGGACGATCAAAATACCTCGTACTGGGTAAATGTTCCACTACAAAAACAGGCGAAAACATTCATATCAGGCTGTCCTAAGACAAATAGCAAATAGTGCTATCGTTCAGCAAAAGGGACCATTTTGTTACAATAGATCTATCAAACTCGCAGTGACTAAAGGGATTTGTGCCATTGCCCATAAATACTAATACTAATACTACTGCAACAAACGGAGAGCACGCTTCGACATCGGAAAAAATTAAGGAATAAAATATGGCAAATTGTTACTTTGTTTAGTAGAAAATTTTGGGGTCCCCACTGGTATTACTAGCTACAATAAATTTCTAGTAGTATGAGGGTTAAACGTTTCAAAAATGATCGAACATCAGTTGATCAAGATGAACACTCTGGACGACTATCAACCAATTTGCGCCAGTCCTTGCCGTTCGCAATGTTGGTTGTGACAATTAATCAAGGAAGTAAAAGTATTTGGGTGTTACCCTTGATGCAAAACTGAACTTACTTAATTATAATAACGAACAGAGCCATACAGTTGTTCTGGCATTACAGGAGAGTTCTTGATAAAAACCTGGGAATTAAAGCCAAAGGTGATCTATTGACTATACACTATGACAATGAGGCCAAGGTTACATACGCACCACGAATCTGGTGAAGAGAGACAGAAGTGTCCTCGACTGCGAGATCTCTCACTGTCGGCCAGAGGCAAGTACTGCTGGAAATCACTGTAGCAATGACGAGTACAGAAACAGATTTATGCGAAGACGAAGGCAATGGCTACGATTCTTAAATTGAAAAATAATAGCAAATCAATATCACAGTTTGCAACGTCCTCAAAAGTCCATTAGCACTCGGCTACGCAACAGTGAAAACGGGCTAATAAAAGTTCTATACCAATCAAATACCAAAATGGGCGCCACGTAATTTGTTAAATGAATAACATGGACTGCTAGCATCAAATTACAAAAATGTAATGATCGCACAATAATCAAAGGTGCGCGCGCTTGAAAGTTAAAGGAATACTAATCAATGAGCATCGAACTGCAAATAAAGAAGTGTTTTGACACTCTACTTACTACGTAGGTTTAAAATAACTAGTAAGGCTGAATATACTACGGAGGCTGGGTATACAACCAAGGACGAATGGTGAATAAATTCCGTCCGTATTGTTCTATACTTTTCTACAATTCGGACTGCCAAGGTATATTAATTTAAAACTAATTATGAAGCAAAACAAGCAGCAAGTACAATATACAACGATCTTTATTATTGCCCTAAAATATTCTCAGTTTTGTGAACGTTTAATATTCAACTTAGATAAACAACACATAAGTATCGGCACCCTCCGCACCACACAATATGGTATAATATAATAAATAGTCCGGGACGGCCGTTTCGAGGACACGAATGGTCCTCACCATCAACCGGTGACCGAATCACCGAATCATTCGGTTCAAAATATATATACACACACTGCAATAGGAGATTTACGGTTTGTTGTGTATATAAAGACACATATATTGTAATGTTTTTGATAGATTAATTTAAAGAAATTTTTACAAATGTCAGAAATTTACTAAAATTGTAAGTCGTGAATCCGGGAATGTCCCTGGACACTCTTTCAGCAAATGAAAGTTTTGTTTGAGGATAGTTTCAAAACGGAAAACGAGAAATGATATGACCACTAACCTTAAATGTTGTGGCCTTCTTCTACATAAACACAATATTCTTCAAATGCACTTTTAAATAACTTTTAAATAGTGGATCGAAACTAGTAAAATTGGAGCAACTTCTCAATATATTATGTCTGAATGATATCTCGACATAAAGTTACAAATAATAATTCATTATTGTTAGTTTCCTTGCCAACGGTTTCGTTTTCATAGATACCTATGATAACTCGTAACAATTTAAAATGTACGATTATTGAATTGGATTCCGAAACGAACGATTTTGCTGTAGTGTGACGCAGGGACGCAACTGCTGCCGGGATTCTGTATTCTATTAAGACATATTTGAACACATGCAACACTATAACGTTAAATTGTGCTGAGAATTTAGATGATACGAACCGAAAGACATTTAATTGACATTTATAACCTTTGTACCACTAACGTATGCCCTAGAACTTGCTGTAGAAATTTCTAATGTTAACTTTCGAAAAAGAGAATGATATATATAAGTAGTTAACATACGTCTTCCCTACGCTTGTCGTTGGCTGACTTAATTTTAATATTAACTTTATTATTTTTACGCCCTTAACATATTCGGCTCAAAACAGGATTCTTTCCCTAAGGATCGGGCTTACCAACAGATGGACCCTCATACTCGGTAGGGGTACAACGTGAACTTAGTACAGAAGAAGTTACTACGGCGCTGATGACAGCTAACCTCGTCGTTTTTAATAACATTACAATACATATATAACACCTCCCTTATTTATTCTAAAAATTCATATTACATACTAAGTTTATAACATAACAAAATCGTTATATTTTGAAGGTTTTTTAACAGGTCTCCTGATTCTTTCTTGCTTGTTATTATTAGTGATACTAGTATTTTAATTGATATGATTATTTGCAGTATATCAATTGTTATTTTGATTTCCTGAATAGTAAACAAATTGAGATGTATGTTTACTGTTTCGTTCTGGCCTATTTGATATTGATATTTATTTCATATGAGTTGTACACTATTTTCTGTTATTATTTTATATGTCCTATTACTAATTTTTTCTATAATTTTCCCTTTTTCTCAGTGACTTATTGGTTGATGTTGATACCATACGTAATCGCTAACATTAAAAGATTTACGTTCTTTAACACCTTTGTTGTAATAGTTCGTTTTAGTTACTCGTTGTTTATTTGTTATAATTCTACTAAATTCTTTACGATCTATTACCCCTGAATTTAATTTATCATTCATTGGTAGGTTATCTCTAAGATATCTTGCCATTTCTATTTGTGATGGTGTATAGGAATTGTATATAGGAGTATTTCTGTACGCCAATAAAGCAAAATATGTATCTTCATTATTTTCGATCGTCTTATTAATTTTTCTATTAATTTTTTAACAGCTTGAATTGCGCGTTCAATCATACCATTTGTTGTGTACCAATTGTTGGTGATGTGGCGATGATAATCTTATTTGAAAATTCCACTCACCAGCAAATGTTTTATACTCTTGACTATTGAATTGTTTAGCACTATCCGACATTGCTATTCTTGGAATACCATGTCTGGCAAATATAGATTTCATGTGTTTTATAATGTTTAAATGTTTTTATAGTGTTTATAATGTGTACTTAAGTCCTTATTTCAAGTTGTTATTTCAGGATATTTGGAATAATAGTCAACCATTATTAGATACACTTGACCATATATAAAAACGTAGGCTTCCACGTCCAGAGTCAGTTGAAACTAAACGTATTCCGGGTTTGAACCGTGTCATGTCGTTGGTTAAAATAAAACTCGACGTTTCACCCACTGCCCACTGCCAGTTGGTTTTCGCCTCTGGCATGGTTCACATGTTGAGTTACCGTGATCAACTGCTTCCCGCTCAGTTAGTTTCGCCTCTGGCGTGATTCACACGTTGAGTTACCGTGCTAACTGTTGCCATCACTCTCCTGAAGAAGCTCCATACGATTGTGGGCGAAACGTCGAGTTTTATTTTGACCAACGACATGAGACGGTTCAAACCCGGAACACGTTTAGTTTCACTTGACCATATAGTTCATATAAATCTATGCCTACTTTTTGCCATGGTTGTTTTATTATATTATGTGCTATCATTGGCTCTTTTTTATTCGAATTAGCATATATATTATACATTTGACATTTTTTTACTAAATTTTCAATATGTGGATTGATGTTTGGCCAGTATACTGAGTTACTTGCTCTGAGAATACATTTATTTATCCCAAAATGTCCTACATGTAGGTCACCTAAAATTTTACTTCTCCAGCTGTTGGGTATAAGAATTCTTTAGCCCATGTACAATAAATTATTTTTTCCTATCGTGATTTCAGACTTTAATGTGCAGTGTATGGTTTTAAATCACTGGTTAACTTGTTAAAGTTTTTAGGCCACCCATTTTTGGTATAATTTTTTAGAAAATTGACTTCTTCGTCCTTAGTAGTTTTAATTTGGCATCAGAAATGTTCACATATTTTTCTATAATGCATACATGCGATTCTAGGTTTAAATTATTTTGATAAGTTTCGTCTAAATTAGCTCTAGATAATGTATTCGCTATTATTAATTTATTTCCTGGTTTACATACTACATTCAAGTCATATTTTTGTAGCGACAATAGCATTTTTTGTAATCTTGCAGGTGTTGCGTGGAGTGGTTTCTTCAATATTGGAATAAGCGGTTTATGAACTGCCTCATTACCGTAAATATACTGATAGAATTTATTTACTCCGAAACATATAGCTAGCAATTCCTTCTCTATTTGAGCATAAGCTTGTTGTGTGGTTGTCATTGCGCTTGATAAGTACGCTATTGGTTTATTGGTGTAACAATGTTGCTCCTAATCCAAAACTTGATGCATCTACTGAAATGGTAACTGGTTTGCTAGGGTCAAAATATTTTAATATTGGTTCTTTACAAATTATTGTTTTTAATTGTTCAAACCCTTCATTTTGCGTTTTACCCCACTCAAAGTAATTATCGTCCTTTATTAGATCGCGTAGCGGTTTCGTTTTATCTGATAGGTTTTCAATGAACTTACGTACATAAGTGACAAATCCTTTGCACATCCTTTTAATTTTTAGGAATTGGCATAAGGTTTATAGCTTTTACTTTCTTTTCGTCTATTCCGATTCCATTTTTAGAAAACTTGTATCCTAAATATTTAACTTCATTTACACTCAATTTGCATTTTTTTTTAATTAAATTTTATCTCATGTTTCCTGGCTATATCAATATCAACTTTGGTTAATACTTTGCCATGTCTTTCCATGTACCAAAATATCATCAATTTGCCCGCACAGGTTCGAATCCTGTTCGCAGCGCCATGTTGTGTATATTCAAAGACTGTTAGGCTTCAACTGGTTTATTCTATAACGTTTATATTACAGTCCATTCTAGCCAACTTAAGAAATAAGAAGTTACTAACTCTAACATGCATATATATACATATATAGCACTGTTATTAAGTGGTTTTATTAAGGAAGTCAAACCCCGTATCTACTACCACTAGTATCGGCAGAAGCAAAGTACACAACGCCGATGAGAGTAGTTTTCATCCGGAAATACATTCTGACCGTTACTTTGAAACCATTAAAGGAGTTATGCAATCTTTTGTACAACACATCGTTGCGCAATTTTACCAGCTATTTCTGTAGACGGACGCCTACCTTCGCAATTATTTTTGGTATCAAAGGAATCCACGAATACGTTTTGACCTCCAGTTGCGCAATTATTGTTTAGACCTGTAATTGTACATTTCTTCTTCGACGTGTGGAAAGGTTACGCAAGCTATTTCAAAACAGATGCTTTTCTCCGATATATGGAACTGAGTAGTGTTCTTTTGATTGATTCTTGGAGTAGGGACTTTTTTTCGAAGTTCAGAAACTGGTACAAGCATTAAATGTACCCAGAAACTCCTTTTTCTGATACAGTGATTCCTATGAACTGCTATGTATTATTATTATTTTTATTAGAATTTTTTTCAACTCTTGTTATTTTTAACGGTTTAAACTTATTATACCGCACCGTTTTCTACGTAATTTTATTTTTGATAAATAAAATAAAAAAAAAACTATAACAAAAACAGGGGGTACAGATTCTCCCGATTCTCCCGATTTTCCCGAAAATAATTTGCATCACCCTTGAGACTGAAATATCAGTAGTTCAAATATGTTCCAAGAAAAATTTGTGTTTGTTATAGTTTCCGAGATATTTGCAAAAATCCTGAATATCTTTAGAGGGGCTCTATTCTAAAACTAAAAAAGCTAAAAAAAATGTCAATTTATAAATTGTCCTTGGAACCTGAGTCTTCGAGTTGTCGGTATTACCTTGTTAGTAGCATGCCGAAGAGGATGTAAGCAGTAGTAGGTGCCATTTAAGGTTAAAGTGATATTGTAGGGTCTAAAGCACCGTATTAGCGACTCAAAAATCCCGATGGAAGAACTCATTACGTCAGTAGAAACGTCCATGAAGAATCTAAATGCCACGACGAAAGATTATGTAAGAAACGTATGCAAAATTACAATTTCAAAAAACGTGGGGGCCTCAAAATAAAAATGATCTTTATTTGGAAGCAGATAGAGGGAACAGAATAGTCATTTTGGACAAGCCGGATTATTTTAACCGCATCAACAATTTGTTATCATCAAGACTTTATAAAGAATTAAGAAAAAATCTTTTGCAATCCATCATTAGAAAAACGAAAACTTATTGATGCCAACCTTAAGTTAAAATCGTAAATCCCAAAACCTACAGTTCCAATATTGCACTGCCTATTCACAAACTGGGTAGAAGAAGAAGAAGTGAACAAACAACTCCCATTCCTGGATAGTTTAGTAATCAGAAACAACAAGAAACTGGAAATAGACATCTATCGAAAGGAAACAAACACCAAAACATTATGATCCATTATAACCACTGCGGACAACACGAAAAATTGATAAATTAGCAAAATTCTCTTGACGTATTTAAAGAACTCAAATTCATAAAAAAATGTCCTCTATTTACAATTGTTACTATTCTATAATGTTGATCGCAAGCTAAAAGAAATCCAATGTTGCGACTGGATGTCTTGACGGTTCCGATGGATTTATCGGTGGCCGAGGTTCAAAGAACCATATAACTATTAGTTATAATGTGAAATTGAAGAAGATGGACACTTGCGAAATGAAACACTTTCGTACTTAATGCTTCATACGTTTATTAGCCAACTAACAACTAAAGAATCGTGATGAGAGTCTATCTGTTACATTGCTTGTTGCAGACTGCTTCTTGAATACTATTTCAGTACTATTTGAATACTATTTAAATGAGCGTTGTTCTGCCCACAATTCCATGCTGACCAATGCAATTTACCTAAAAGTACAATTATACTATGGGTAAAAACCATGACAGGGAAATTTGTCGATAATTATAAATCTAACATCATTTATACAATATGAAACATTTAGGTTGTAGCCGATATTACGGTGAGACTGATTGTCCCTAGCAGGTAGAATTGGGAATTTCACTGAATATTAAAAATTCTTACTCTGAATCATCCACAACCAGATTGAAATGTGTGCAGCAATATAAATTAATAAATTATTAAATCTGGGTATTATTGGAAATTCCGAATATCAAAAAGGTTTCATGTAATAAATAGTATAAATAAATGTGCAATAAAAGTAATAAATCTTAAGTCTTAATTTGCTTAATTGCTAAGTTATGCATCTGAGTCAAAACATCTAACATAGGCATAGGTTCTGGGTAAGAATTTCGTGAAACTTTACTGTTAGCAAGGTTTTTGGGGGTCAAGATATGGACGTATGTTTCTGTTCGCGAATTACTCCTAAAAATCTTCTTAGACATCCAAAAGATAAACCACACCTGAAGAAAAGGTAGACAATTTATAAAATTCTATATAATGACTGCGACAAAGCCTACATTGCTCAAACGAAAACGGTGATAAGCATCAGATTCAATGAGCACATCAGATCTTACAGACACAGCCAAATAGAATCGTCAAGTATAGCACAATACAAACAAGTTAGACGCTTACGAAACGATTTACATTAAAAGAATACAAATTTGATGAATAGAGAGAACGAACCGTTGTCATTTTCATACACATATTTTATGTTTCGTACTACAGCGACAACAGAGCCTTTCGTCTATTTTCCGTATTTTTCTCATATCTTTGTATTAGGGTGTGTAGAAGGTAAAAGGAGATTCTTATTTTCTTGAGAGCAGGCATAGAACAAGCCTCTCACATCAGCATCCTCGAAATAGCTGTTACATATCAATAAATTAAACTTGTGTGGTGCGGAGTGTGCCGATACTTTAGTGTTGTTAACTTTCATAACACTCAACATTTCATTATTTTCAAGAAAACTTCATATTGTTCATTCAAATTTGTGAAATAAAAAGCGTTTTAATGATTTTATTCATCTTAGTTTGGTTTTTGGAATAGAAATGAGAATTTTAACATATTCGATTATTTTATAGTATTCAAGCAACTTGGTTGATGGTGAGCACAATTTATGCGACCCTGTATAAGTAAATCCCCGCAGTATCCCGTTACACATCATACATATTCAATTGCGGTGCATAGACTGCCCGGTCAGACCAGTCATCCGCCGCTATTGAGAGTTCGTCAGAATCGAATATTTCGGAACATGCAACGCAACATAGGGCTACCGCACGATAAGCGGCCGCCTGAATGATACGACGGCACCGCGTAAACCGTAGAATCCACTCTCCACATACAACTTTACTTACGAACGCGCTTGGGGGAGATACGAAGCATACAAAACACGGGGCCACCAGCATTAATACACCGCGGGCTATTCGGTATAAAGAGTGCCAGCAGACCAGTTCAGCGAGTTCAGTTGGCGTAAAGTAGTGTTGGAGTGCACATCGTGAGCGTACGCAACAGGCATTTCAACAGACTCCAAGTCAGCTTCTTGTTCTGAATCGAACGGCACGCAGGAATTCTAGAAAAGAAAAGTGCTAGTTTTCGTTGTTATTGTCTTCGTGTTTGTTATGTAAAGAGGACGATTTATAGGATTAATTTAACAAGTGAAGAAATCGTTTGTGTGAGATCTCGCACCGGTTTCAGTTGTGAGTGTGGTTCTTGGTTTGTTCTTTTGTTGTTAGTTGAAAAGTGTTACCCAACTCTCTTATATACGGTACGCATAAGAGAAAAGTATTACGTGAGACTTTTTAGTCAAGAGGAAATGGTGAAATCAAGGCAGTTCGATATTCTAATACAACCATCAGTTTCTATAAGTCCGTCTTAAAGGTAAATAACAACAAAATAGACAAATTTATATTGAAAATAATTTCTTAACGGTTTGTAAATTCCTTGGCGTTAGGGGCTTTATTCTTCGGTTTAAACAATAAGTTTTTAGATGCGCCACGGGTTCTCCAACATCACCTCAACCATCAACACAATGAACCCAGCTACTCCTCGAACACTTAGATTACTTTCACGGACAAGTCAACGACTTTCATCTAAGATTGCAATTTACTTTAAAAACGAAACAAAACATTAAAATAATTATTCTAGATCTTCTAGTCTTACATTGGCTTTACACACAAACCCACTTTCTCAGGTCCCTATCTTAGTGTTCATTCTGCTCAACTATATTCTCATAAAAGGAGTGTTATTTGCACCTTAATTGATAGGGCTACATACTGAACCAACCCCAAATTTAGGCAAGATACATACATATATGGGTTTTATTCAAAAAGCTCAAATATTATTCCAAAAATTATTCCCCCCAAAATTAAGTAGAAAAAAATAATAAAAAGCGGACTTAGCCTACCTTCAAAGTAAATATTATAAATCTAAAAATTAAATACGTTGGTATCATGCCATATGTTCCCATTTGTCAGAAAAAAAAAATGAATAACATTTTCTCCCAGGTTGCTCATGTAATTAAATTAAATGGTAAAGTACCACCAAACAATCAATCAAGTACATAGAACAAGGTCATAAATATTAAAATAGCATTACAGTTTTAAAAAAGCATTCAGCAAGCATATGGATACTTTGAATTTCAATAATATTTTTATTTTTAAAAAGGAAGTTAACTATGAAGCCAGAAATACGGGGTGTCCCAGGTTTTGTTGCACAACGAATATGATGGTTATTTAAATAGATGGATTATTTTTTGGGATGAAACTTTAGGATAGAAAATGTGCTTCTGAGTGCATCTTACCGGATGATCCAAAAATGACCCAAGGAAAAAAATCTTTCTATAAACGGCATGCCATATCTTTTATCTGCTGACTCTCCTTGTTTTCTGCTTTACAATCATGTGCTTTACTATTTATTTACTTATTTACACTTCTTTCAAACATTGGATATTATCAAACTATTTATGCTTTTGGAAAACAATCCACACCTCAGCTGAACATTTTTTAGACTGTTGTATGTGGAACATAGCAGGAAATAAGTAGTTACGTGTAGTAGGATTTTGCTCTATATCGACAGAGCAAAATTTCCAGCACGTCGAGTACCTTGCTTTTCAGTACATTGAAGCAAAAATGAGAACAGGTTCATCCCTTTCGCAATTAAAATATATGCATCATACGAATTATGTGAGTAATAGAGGGAAGTGGAGCGAACGAATCAATAAATCTTTGGTACACAGAATTCGTCGTCCCGACTGCCTATTGGAAGTTGCTTCAATGCATCCTTTAATAAACGAGGCACTCGATTTCATAAATAGAATTTTATGGAGTAATCTCGTTTTTACAATAATGGCATTGTTAATCGGCACAACGTTCATCATTGGCCGGTTGAGAATCCAAAACGAGTTAGGAAAGCAAATTTTAGACTGTTCATTAGCCGTATAGTTAGACAGTGCTACTCATACAGAGACAGATATCTAATTGTTTAACTTAAAACTTGCCAGAACTTTTAGACGAAATTTCACTTGAAGAAAGGGCAACAATCTGCTGGGAGCATGACGGTGCTCCATCATGTAATAGTGCAGTAATTACAAATTTTTTAAATCACACGTTTCATGGAGAATGGGGGTCCTTTAAGATGTCCAGCTCGATCTCAAGACCTAACGCCTCTCGATTTTTTCTATTGATATGTGAAAGGTGTTGAAATGTAACTCCTAAAATGGTACGAGATTATTGATTAAGAGGTATGAAGGCCTGTGTCAGAGCAGAAGGATAATTTAAACAACATTTATAATTTATTACCTCTCATTAGTTTTATCGTATGAGATATTTTAATTTTAACGATTTATGAACAATGTTGTTTGTTTTTATTTATATTTCGCTGTGCTATTATGCTCATATTTTAAATATGCTTTGATTTATTCAAATTATATTGCAACAAAGTTATTATTTATGTTTAAGTTTTGAATAGGTAAGTGCGATTGTTATTGTCCAATTGAAAGAGATCATAAGAAGAGCGAAAGAAACACCGCAAACTATTGTCAAGTGAAAAACAAACAATAAACACGAGTCTGTTTAGTCTCCAGCCAATTTCGTGAAGCGCAACTCGTTTCTACAGGCTCAATCATAAGACCTTTAAGCATATTTCCTACCCTACATTTTCTTTCCAAAAATTATCTTCTATCTATTCCAATAACCGTCATATTGGTTGTGCAACAAAATCTAAGACACCCACTATATTAGAAGTGTGATTCAAATAAATAAATATAAAAATGTAGTCGGTGGCGAAACAGAAATCGAAGAATTATTGTAAATATATTACTCGATTTTATAAGGGCTGTTTTCGTATCTCCACTTGTGTGCATTCATGCATATTATCCTGAAAGTTTGATTTCATTGACAAGCCAATGAAATTGAACTTTCATTCATTTCTCTTCTCTTTCCCAAATCAAAGAAGAAGAAAGGCGCTAGCATCAACAAGATTAAAAGATTAAGAAGAGATAATGTAGTCCAAATATCGAAATTTGTAAATTATTAGCGACCATTTATCTATTAAAATACGTTAATTTATAGTCCTTGTTAAAATGTGAAATCTATTCCGAATTGTACAAAATCATATCAAAATAAGGACAGAATTTTGGTGAGCAAATACACCATGCTATCGTATAGGTGCCATATGGTAAGAGGGATTTCTTTTTATTGTGGATTTATGAAAAAATATATTCTTTATGAACATTTTTACCTGATAATAGCGTGCTTTGTCTGTTTTGTTATGTATTTATAATACAGAAATAAAACAACGCATGGGATTTTCACGAAGTAAGTAAACATACTTTCTTATGCAGTTTTAAAAAATCGAAATGGTAGGAATTAGATCCTAGTTGCTACAAACTGGGTCCACAAAAGTCCTGTCAACTACTGCCGCAAACGTCGAAGCAATTTAGTTATTCAATTCAAATGGGTTAAACTTAAACTTGATTAACAAATTTGAAAGAACGGGGCTTGTAATTGACTTCTAAAGATTAAGAAGTTCAAATTGCAGAGGCTCTCCAAGAAAATCATAACATCCAATCCTAATCCGCTAAGAATCAGTAATGTTAATGCAATATATACTGCAACGACTGTTTCATCTGGCAGTCAAGGACGATGCTTTTTTGCGAATAATTTATAGCTCAGATCGAAATCAAACCCGAACGACTACCCCGCAATGTACGTGCAGATGCGACCCATTTTCCTCTTTCAAGCTTCAACTAGTTTCAACAATTCTCAATAATCAAAACTGTTGAATATGATCAACAGGGAATCCAGAATCAGAAAGGCCTTCATGACAAGAAAGTCACAGTTAATTTCATCGTGGGTCCCGTATTTCTTCGAAGAAATACAGAATGACGAGGTCGTAACTGTAATGTAAATAAAGTACAACTGTAACTGTTACGGGTGAACGATATCTGCAAATGTTAAGAGATTCTGTAGTTTTACGGTCGTAAAATGATAATGCAATTAAACGCATAATTTTCATCAGCGTATTTACCGGCCAGTTAAAGGCTTACGACCAAATGCGCTGGAAGAATTAAATAGAGCAAATTAGTTCAATCCAAGACGAAATGTTGTATAATGTGGCGTATCACTTAGAAGAGTGGTTGGTGCCTTTACATTACCAAAATGGGGGTCATATTAAACAGTTGCGTTAAGCAACGTTGGTTATAAGATATCCTAATACTCAGTTTCTATGGATTTTTGTTGTTGGCAGATATATTCAATAACACCGTCACTAGTTATACAAATTGAGCTTCGATATTTAATCGGAGTAAAAACCATGAGGTATAGATCATGGGTAATGCGAAAGCAGATCGCTTAAGCCATATTTCTTAAGCTCCGTCCAAAAGAAGCCGAACGGCACCATGATCATAAGCCTTCTAAAGGTAAATAGTTAGACTAGCAGACAACCTGGCTTTCCCACAACATACATCATAAATAGGATGTTGTTAATTCTCTTAGTGCAATTCAGTAAACAAGTTTTTTGCGATATTAAACGATGAAGAAAATGTAATTGAAAAAGTCCAAGTAACAGTTCTACATTTCGACGATTAGCAAACTCAAAAACCGTTTCATTTGAAACGGTTTTTGAGTTTTTGTATTTACATCCTGAAACTGAAGGATCTGTTAAACCAACTAAAGAAATCTGATCGAACTGTAAGCTACAAGTACAGACTTGTACAGGAAAAGAAGTTGTGGCTACAATTTGGTATTTAGCCAAGTTAGAAAGTTACAGGATAGTTTTTAAATAGATATTTCGTTTTAATAAAAGAGCGTGTTTTATTGCAATGTTGGTACTAGCAAATCCACTTGCTTCAACATGCTTTATTGTATTTTCAAATTATTATTAAAAATATTGGAAAGGTAGTGTACATTTTACCCGAAGAAGAAAGAACTAAATCGAGAAAAGACAAAGTATACTGCTCAACACAGGAAATAAAAATTGTTAAATGTGTGAGCTTGCCAAAAAGATATCATTACGAACTATAACCACGCACTTCTCAAAACTTCAATAGATCCGAGCTTATGACTAACATAAGCTGACAAATATAGACAAAAAGTAGAACAACACAGATTTTCTAGACCAGTTCCAAAGACAAAAATATTTGGAGTATGACAAATGCTTGTGTTGATATAAAGAGTTAAGAGCAAATAAGCAAATGAACCAAAACAAATGATGTTTTCTAACTGTTACAACAGTCAAAGTATCAATGTATGTGGTTGTATTATTTGACGTTAACTATAAAACTACTTTGAAAAAGGACTTTAAAATCGATACAAATATAAAACAAAACCGTTAAAATAAAGTGGAGGCACTACAATTTAATATCCTTTAAGTTCCTAAGTTGAAATGCTGTTTACATAAATAGTACTCTAATTTTGGCAAGCAACTACCATAGTTCTTTCTCTTTAAATTCGTACGTACTTACGAGATTACGCAAGATTCCTAATACGAAGGTAGTCTGAAAACTTTGAACTCTCAACACGAAGAGGCGTTACTCGTTAAAACATGCTTGCGCATGTCATAAAGGTACTTTTGATAATCTCAGCCGTATTGGACATCCAGGCGTTAAGGCTCGCTTGTATCAGTTAATGTTAGTGCTTCTGTAAAAATGGAAAAGGAATCGAGTATCGTCACTAAATTCTTGCATTTGGAATTCAACACACCTACGCAAATTAAAGTCGAGATGGACGCCCTTTACGGGGGTTGCGCACCATCATTTGCCACATTGATATTTTGGGCGGCTGAATTCAAACGTGGTCGTATCAGTTTGGTCGAAAATGAACGTTTGGGACGACCGAAAACTGCAGCCACTACTGATAACATCGGTAAAGTTCACCATATAGTGCTGGACGACCGTCGAATTAAGGTTAGGGAGATGTCAGAGGTTGTAGGTATCTCGAAAGAACGTATTTGTCATAAATTTGAGCGTGAAAAAGTTACCGCGCTTGCTAACTTAGGACCGACGTATTCGCTTGAACGTTTGCAAAGCTTTGTTGAAGCAGTTTAAGCGAAATAAGTCAAAGTTTAGACTTGAATTAATAACTATGTGAAACTTGGACACACCAGCACAATCCTAAAATCAAGAAGATTTACATCGGCCGGAAAAGTGATGGAGACTGTTTTTTGGGATAGTCATGAAGATATGCTAATCGACTCTCTTGAAAAAGAGAAAATAATAAAGGCATATTACGCATCATTATCTGACAAGCTGAAGGCAGAAATTGCCGAAAAAACTGCTCCATTTAACGAAACAAACACACTTCGGTGGTCTGCATGGCAGAAATTCACGAACTGGATTTCGAATTGATAGACCACACATCCTATTGACCAGATGTGATATCCGACGACTTTTTTATACTTTCTACTATTCACATATGGGGGCATCGCTGGGAAAAAATGTATAAACTTACAAGGAAACTATGACGAGAAACGAAACTGAATTCAACAAAGAAATAGTTAAACTAGAAACTTGTCAAACTGCCCTCGTATATATAAAAAGACCTAACTATCAACAGCTTAGTAACACTTAATCAACAATAACAATAGTATCTTAACTAAAGTCGTAATAATTTCCAATGATCAAACATATTGGTTAGCATTTTGATAACATAACTTTTCCAAACGATAAATGTATGTACAGTTTATTTTATGTAACACTCTAGGAAATTTAAGAAAGATATGCACACATTTAAACTGGAAAGCTTCTCCCATCAAATCAGTTTATTAAACAATCTATTGTCATATTTTACCAATATTTACTGTGATTATCAGGTGGCATGCTATTTGCGAATAGATCTTACGAGGGTCGTTCAGTACGTTATAAAAAGATAGAAAAAGTATTTTCTGTATATTTTTATTTATTTTTCAACATAATCGCCATTTACACACTTTCTCCACCTCTTCTAAGCCCTCTAAAGGGCAATATTTCGGAAGAACCTTAAAATAGGCATCTGTTTGGACGATGACTCTCAATCGACGCGAATCGTTCTCCGCCGACCCATTTTTTCAAATTTGGAAATAAAAAGAAGTTACTGGGGACCAAATCCGGTGAATACGGTGGATGTAATTCGAGATTTAATTCCATAATTTTGTGCGCAGGTATGCACTAGTTCATTGTTTCGATGGAAGAAGGTCTTTTTCAAATGAGGGTGTTTTTCTCAATTTCTTCGGTCAACCGCTCAACGGCGCATAATACTTCCACATACTTTAATCCAGTTATTGTTTGTCATATTTCCAAGTAATCGGTGTAGATGATTGCGCGCGCATCCTTCTTCGTTTTCTTTGGAGCCCGTTCGCCTTTAAAAACCCACTGTTTTGACTGTTCCCTTGTTTCCGGAGTGTAGTAGTGTATCCATGTTTCGTCCATAGTTATGTATCGACGTTAAAACTCGTCAGGATTGCGTCGGAAAAGCGTCAAAACAGCCACTGAGAGCAAACAATGCAGCCAACTTGCCGGAATCTTTTTCATACCCAATTTTTCGTGCAAACTTGAAAACACTGTACGTTGCAATATGCCTGTGGCCTCAATTATTTCGCGGACTTTGATTCGTCGATCATTCAAAACCCTATCGTGGGTGGTCACTTCCACTGGACGTCCAGAACGATGTTCATCTTTTGTGGATGTATGGCCACGTTTAAACTCATTTAACCAATTGTAAACAGTTGATAACACAGGGGTAGATGTGCTGTGACTTTATCCAACTCAGCTTTGATCTCTGTCGGTGTTAAGCCTTTTAAATATAAGTGTTCCTCGAAGCTCACTTTTTTCCGTTTTTCTACCTAAACAAAAATTCTTTGCTTAAATCGACCATCAAAATGAAACCGTGTGATGGATACAACTAAGATTTTAACAGTTGTTTAGTAGCTAATGATCCTTACTAGAAACAAACCATTTTCGATACTACAAGCGCTATTTCTTAAATTTTCTAAGAACTTCTTGAACCATCCTCGCTTAATGTTACGATTACTGCTACATATATGTAGCAGTAAACATATACCAGAAACACATAGACATTATTTCGTGTTCAAATATTTGAACAGGTGGGAAGTGCTAGAACGCATACATTCTCGTACATATTTTCGCTTCCATACTTGGAAAAATATGTTATTTGTTTGCAGCTACGGGTAATTCATAAAATGTACATTATTCAATATATCCATAGAATTAAAACATGCATGACGATGAATATTCCACATATTTTTTAAATGGACCTCATACCTATAGTGTTTACCTTAAATTTTCTCTTTCAAACGCAGTAATAATAAATCAATTTTTTGGCATGTACGAGGTACGAGTGAGCCTACGTAAGTATATTTTAAATATTACATTACCTTTGTTTATACGCGTGACTATAACTCATTGATTCATTCTATCACAATATGGTGATGCAAGATGATTTTCAGCTTATACCTCTGTATGAGTTTCTATAGGCCAATTCTTGTAAATAAACAAACAACAATGATTGTACACTCCATTTCCAAAACGGCAAACGGCAAAAACCACTTTTAACAATACAAATCTAATAATTACACTGGCCAACAGTGATTTCATTGTTTTCGTTGTTAAAGCGGTATCAGGGTAACTTGGTGCTGTTGATTCCATATTTGGTAATAGTTTCATCATATTGGCTCTAGTTTTTATGAATATGCTTTTTTTTTAAAAGGTATGAAGGAAAAAATAAAAACAAATAATATTAAATATTAATTGGTGGACAGGCAAATAATACCTGAAATTATAATTATACAAAGTAAAATGAATATAATATTAAAAAATATGTTTTTGGTAAAAAAAAAAAAATCACTACAAATGCTAGGTGAAATGCCGTCGGTATGATTTTCTATTGTGTTGGACGTTACAGGTTCCAACAATAGTCTGCCATCATGTGTGTATCCCACCTTCCGTGATACGTTTGCTCCATTAATTTAAGTCTTGATGCAATCGCTCACCTTGTTCTTCACTAAATTCAGCGAGGTTTTCCGGAAATCTGTCCAAATGGCTATGCAGAAAGTGTAATTTAATTTTCATATTAGCAATTATTCTTACCCCAGATTTTAATCACAGTAACAAAAGACCATCAAGCAAAAGCTTCAGTCATGGCTCTTGGGAAATTCAAGTCGTTAATGAGCTTGCAAACTTGAGGACCGTCAAAACTGTTATTTTTCAAAACTTACATTGGGGACGGTCTATAAATATATTAAAAGCAATCACCTTGTTTATGTAAGGCTCTAACAAATTGTTTCATGAGCTCCAGCTTTATGTGAAGCGGAGGCAAAATGATTTTATCCTTGTCAAGCAAAGACTCGTGTATGATGTTCGCTTCACCTACAGTTAATTCTTCTCTGAGTGGCAATTTTTCTTTTGCCAAGTGATCTCGCTTTTCTCGTTTCACATACAAATACTTACTGTATCCGCTCTGCTGCCCAAACAAAAAATTCACCATCTTTAAATCAACGCATTGACACGTGATACACGGTACTGCGCGCGAGAACATGTTGTGACATGTCGTTAAAAGCCGGCAAACTCTCATTTATCATGATATAAAAATTATAATATCCGGGAAAAATGAAAACTTAGTTGTTATATGTTATTAAAAACTAGAGCCGATTAGTAGAAATGTAAATTGTATCTAGAATCCTTGTATCCTCGTATAAACATTTTTGGCAATCGAAAAAAAAATTTTTTTTTGTTGACCTATGCTACACCCGCGACATATTCAACACGTTAATAGATAAATTTCAAATTGTCAATCAGGTGAATCAGCATGAATTATCAGATTTACTGCCAACCTATTAACAAAATATTGGTACATACATTCATTTTTCGATCTAATGTAACTTTACAAGACCTATACATAGCAGAAACGCTGAAAATACCGTATGAAGTTTCATCACGCGATTCCTAGGTAGTCCCGTTTTAATATTGGAGGAACAGAAGATTTATCTTTTTAGTCCTTAGATAATCAAGATTAAGATTTATTCCGTCGCAGTCGAAAGCCGTGCACATAAATAACCTGAAATGTTACTAAGGGTCGTGTAAAAGCGCTGCCACTGGAAGAAAACTTACGTCTGGTGAATTTCTTTAGCTTAAAATAATACATAAAATCTAAACTCCAATGAAAGTATAGAACTGAACTAACTTTTTATTATAACAGAAGCGTGGAAGGAAATTCTACAATTGTTGAATAAAACTTACCTACTAATTTTGGACGAAGTTACAAAATTATATAGCTTCTATGGATAAAATAGACTATTATTAGCCGACACGACGCGTCTCCAGCGGTGCGTGCAGTTACGCTTTAAACGCTTGCGACCATAACTTTAGCCGTTTTTTTGAGAAAGCCAGCGCTAATAAATGCAGTTATGCTATATTACATCATCATGTTCGTCAACAGACGCCTATTTCATCGAGATAAGGCAGCAAAGGTGTAAGCACCCTTATGAGCGTTCTTGAACCAAAGTGAACAGTGTCATCGGCATTAATCATAACCTTTCAACCACTGTACTGGATATTTAATAGAATTTTATAAATAAAAAGTAGTTCGGTTTTATACTCCGTCGTCCCGGATATCTTCATTTTCGTAGATAATCTATAATAGATATAATTTCGTTATATTGGCAAAAGCAGTATGCGAACAATTTCTTCTCTATTTGACATATTCATATTTGCCTCCATTTCTGTTGATTATACACACGCCTACAGCGCAAAGTGAACGGTTCTGTGTGGCTTTCATATGAGCGCTTAATACTAAAAGGAAACGATAACAAATAGCCATTTTAAGCGTAAGCGCTCATCCAAAGTAAACGAAAGATATAGGTAAAAAGAAATATTTTTTTTTACCTGTATGAGGTTAGTGATTGGAAGGTTTAATAAAGAAATAAATAGTGTACATTGTTTCAGAAAAAGAAAAGGAAAAAGGAACTGGTAATTTTTATAGATACTTTTTATAATAGATAGTAGGAAGGATTGTATTATAACTAGCGTGGGCAAATCCGGGTGCGCACCATCGGCGTAGCTAACGAATGGACTCTTGCATGCGAAGGGAGTCAGTATATATTACCGTGAACGGTGCCGTTCCGGTGCTAGATACAAAAAGGTTTTTAAGATGGTTTTTGTAGATTATGAACCGATCTCGATAAATTATCTTTAGGTTATTGATTGAACACGGGAAATTGCCATCTCTAGTTATATGTATAAAAAAATAAAATCGAGAGTGTATGTAACTCGATGATTAAAAAAAAACTTACCGTCTTAAGCGTCTTCCGTGACTTGAAAAACTGGAGAAGCGAGATTAAATATTTTTAACGTAAGTTGCATTTCCAAAATTGTTTCTGCAAAACGCGTCTACCGTGAGGAAGATATGTTCTTGTATAAAGAAAACGACGCTCTACATCTACTGATGTTACATTTGCATAACTAAAAAAATCTTTGAAACAACTTAACGCATCTGTAGACGGACCGTCTAAGTGTGGAAAAATCTGAATCATTGTCTAAAACTCATTTTCTGCGTCTTCTACCGAACAAAGCTGTGCGTGTACATCTTTCACAATTTGCAGTGATTCCTCTAACGACAGTGATGAATTTTGTAATTTTTCTATTGCTTGCACTACACCGATGTAATTGCTGTGGATAGTTTGTAAATCACTTTTACACCTGACTAACTTCAAATTTTTTCTGACTTGTTTTGATACCTGCACATTCTTTCGGATTGAATAATAGAACCACTCTCAAAATATTTATGATAGTAAAATGCCACTTGTAACCATGTTCCCCAACGTGTAAGGATCGGTTGTGGGGGTTCAGGGGTGTGAGAACACAGTCTGTGAAATTCGCGAATACGTTTTGGGGATTTCAGAATTTTTGTTCTCGCAATTAGCGTATCCACCTATGGATAACATCTACAAATTGTCTCTGCCACAAGATGTAGAGCATACATTTCACAGGTAACATGTAAAAAGTTACCGCACTGTTCCTTAAGAGACCGGCCTACAGAAAGCATGGTCTGTCATAAACATTAAGACTTGATCTCTGGATATTTCAAATTTTTCCAATGTGCTTAACATCATTGTTGAAATTACTTGGGCAGTACATTCTTCTATTCGTCTAGAAGCAAATAAAATTGAAGATGACGATTGATGTGGTTCCATTTTGCACACCTTGGCATTAAGTACAGATCTTTTTTTCAATCAATTGTTTCATCCACACACAAACACACGTTTTTTTATTTTTCACTTCAGCCTTAATTTTTCTTTCTAAATGTACACGCACAGATGGTAAATAATTTGGTAACGTGGTCCTGCTGGGTAATGTAACATTGGTGTATTTGTTCCAAAATGAAGTAATTGAATCGTTGTTTAACAAAGTAAACGCCAGATTACACTGAATCATCATTGTACATAAATCAACTAAGAATTGTTCGTATTTTGCGGCGACACCGGTTTTGATATTATTTTGCTTCGCACTTTGCACATGCCGTTTATAATGTGTTTGTGACCAACACGTTAGATGTATATCGCACGCTAAACATTTAATTTTTACGCCGTCGCAAGTCAAATCCGGATAATCCTTAATGAACCTACTCACTGTCTTTAATGATTGCTGTTTTCTCAATCTACGTACCTTCGACATTATTAAAAACAGAACACAGAGTACTTCACTGCTACTACTTACGTACGTTTCAAGCGATACTCAACTAGATACTGACTAGTGTTTCGCATGCGTCCATTCATTAGCTGTGCCGATGGTGCGTACCCGAATTTGCCTATTCTAACTACAATTAACGTCATCTATTATTTTATTGAATATATAACAATTTAAACATTGTTACATTAAATATCATTATATTTCAATACAGTATAAAGTATATTTATTGTAAGGCGACGAGGAATTATTAAACCACGTCCCAATTCTAAGAGCCAAATAATACACAGAGAAAGCTTTTGGAACAGCAGCCCCTATATTTTATAAGTAAGAACAATTTATACTAAGAACTGCAACACGTTTTTTTAATCTAACAAGATATATTTAGTTGCCTTAACAAAAATTATAGTGGGATTTAAGATAAAGTGCTGCGAATAGTTAATAAAAAAAGTGGGAATAAAGTATGCCTTGCACTAAAGCAACTTTGAATCACGTTTGCAGTTTGCGGTTTTATGGGAGTTTTTTTTCCGTTAGTCTTAAAATTGTCTGCATAAAATAACAGTTAGTAACTTAATACAGATTTAGCTTAATTTCAGCTGCGAAAAGTTAGCCTGCTTAGAAAGAAATCGAGAAGCACTATAGCGTACAAAATTGATAAAACAAGTAACTTTTTCCGTTGACTTTTTATAAAAAATTACAAGAAAAAGTCAGATTTTTTAATTTTTCGATAAGAATGTGAAATACGGCGTTTAAAAAGAATCACGTGATTGCTTGACGACTCGTGACTTACCCTCATTTAGATGTAAGAAACATTTTCTTACGATGTCTTACAATTCTTAAGAACCAAGTCACGTCCGCAGACAAATGAAACTAAGCTTCATCGTTACTATTAATACTATTCAATAACCACAGTATTTCATTCATCCATTAAAATCTTAGCGAAGCAATTGCCGAACCACAATTACATTATATGAATGAAAGGAGACCTGTTTGGTGAGAAAGCATACGAAAAGACTTATTGTGCTCAATAGCCTTCGTTGGGGTATATTCTTCGTTAATTTCAGATTGGGTCTATCAAGGAGCGTTTGATAGCAAACACATCCAGACCCAAAGAATCGTTGAACGGCATCAATGCTCTTGATGTAAAGAGATTGTATTGTTCACTACAATATTCTTTTGAATGCACAAAAAAAAAACACGAAAATAATAGTAATGCACGATCTATACCATAAGTACGCCAATGACAAGATTAAAGTGATAGAAAAAATTTATTAAAAACTTAATAAGGTAAAAATATCTGCTTCTGAATTATCAACTTAATCAGTTTTTTTTTTATCACGTTGTATCTATTATATCAAACAGAAGTTTATTGGTAAACCAGTTCAAGCACCGTGAACAACGTTTTTCCACCGCGTATATTTCAATATTAAATCAATTGGAAAAAATGGAAATAATAGCTTTTTTTAGTAAAATTGATTATAAGGTTTATCTGATAAGCTTCAGCATTTACGTCATTAACTAGAACAATAATCTCGATACTACAAAATAAAACAATATATGAGCACAAGATGAGTCGGAAAGGACTGACCAAACCCTCGAAATGTACTGTACACGTGAAAGTAATGTAAACAAACTCATATGTCCGTATCCAATTTTCTTTTGTTTTCAAATGACAGCGTAATAAAAAAAAACTAACGTGTAATTGGTCAAAATTTTCGCTTGTTTAATACGTACTCAAAATAAGAATATCCTTGCATTGACAGTCCATATATGACAAACATCAGGTACGCTATACATTAAAAGATGTTTCACTTTCTAATACATATGACATACCGGCCATTTCAATTAATTCTTTCAAGGCTCAATTTAATAATTTTATTGTTCTGATATGATATATCAATGTCAGTATATTCTAGCAGCGATTTAACGTTTATTTTCGAGTTTATACAATATTTTGTTAGAAAATGCCACAAACTTATTCAAATTTATTACAATATACAAATACGGTGTTTCCTTATGGTTTTTATAATGGGAATGCTACAGCTACATGAACTGTTTAGTGGTATTTTTGAACATTTATTGAAAGAACGCATAGGTTAGAAAGGTATTATTACCTTGAAAACAAATGAGAACATACGTTATTTTCACGTATACAAGGTGGGCCAAATTCGATACTTTTAATAGGGAACTGTATTTCTAAAGGAATTAAACAAAAACTGACCGAAGCTTCTGGAGCTCGATTTTAAAGAGAAATCGATTGGTGAAGTCCCTATTTTTATATCTTCCTTAATGTAAGACATACAAAGCGTTTTCTTAAAATGTGCAATTTTTAAAAACCCTTGTAACTTTTTTATTTGTGAAAATGCTTGATTTATATAAAAACTATATTAGGGCGCTTTTTTGACGCAGAATCCTATGCTCTAATTTTTTCTTTTTTTAAACTCCGCGAATCAAGGACCGATACATTGGCCGGCAAGGTCGCCTGATCTAACCCCATTGGATTTTTTCCTTTGGGGAAGAATTAAAAATAATACGTTTAAGCATTCTCCCAAGTCAAGACAGGAATTATCAGGCGCAGTTTTGCAAGCGTTCGACTCTCTATCTCCGCTCGAGTTGGCGAACTCAGCTCAGAGTGTAAGAAAACGGTGTCGATTATGTCTACAACAGAACGGCGGACAATTCGAACACTTGCTATAATTTATCATGTTTACGCATTTTTTAGTAACAAAGGTATATTCTGTAAATATTTCGTTTAAATATGTCGGTAAGAATTTTAGAAACCAACTTACTTTAGTTCTAGTCATGATTAATTTCAAACTTTCAATACATTATGAATTCTTACCGAATAAACCCTCTTAATTCCTTATGCTATAATATCAGTAGTGCTATTAATGGTTTCCTTAGTTTAGTTTGTTTGAATTGTTATTTGTAACATTTAATATTAAAACAATTTTTTTCTGCCTTGTTGAAATCTTTTATTTGCTTATTTACCACCATCCATAGGCCATCTTAAAATAATGTAAAATGAAGAAAAACAAATAATTTAAAAATTAAATGAAATATCAAGTGTGTTATATCATTCTAAAGGTAATTTTATATGCTTTTCAATAGTGTCAAAATATATAGAGTGTCCCATATAAAAAAACACAAGCCTTGATAATATCTCAAAAAATAGGAGTTTAAAAAAATAAAAAATTAGAGCATAGAATTCTGCGTCAAAAAGTGCCCTAATCTAGTTTTTATATAAATCGAGCATTTTCACAAATAAAAAAGTTACAAGGGTTTCTAAAAATTGCACATTTTAAGAAAACGCTCTGTGTCTCTTATATTAAGGCAGATATAAAAATGGGGATTTCACCAATCAATTTCTCTTTAAAATCGAGCTCCAGAAGCTTAGGTCAGTTTTTGTCTAATTCCTTTCGAAATATAAGTTCCCTATTAAAAGTATCGAATTTGGCCCATCTTGTACAATACAACCCTGGCGTTTTAGTCTGTTCCTCCTAACTCACCCTATGTATAATCGATTCAAATATCTTGATCCTTGTAACACCTGCGAATAAAAAGCGATGCAGCCCATATGAATATATGAGCAGTTTAAGACCATCTTTATGTATACGAAAGTTTCCCTCAATTATTTACAATTTGCTCCTAATGAGAGTATTCACTCTATTAAGAGTGGTAATGAAGATTAAGAAACGTATACTACAAAAAGATAAAAACGGGGAAATAAAGTATACCGGAAACGTTAATAAAGTATGCGAATTCGCATGCATGTACAGATAAAATTAGATGTGTGCCTATTGCATAAACTACAAACACAACCTACTTTATTGAAATCAAATAAATAACGAAAGTAAAAAGGAAAAATCGGTTTACGATATTATCGAAGGACACTTAAGTAATGTGATTACATCTATCTATGTTATTCTTAACCTTGTTCCTATCTTCTTTGTATTGATTTAGAATAAAATATTACTGATTGATGAACGATTGTGAAATGGACAAGGGTGATACAAATAAATAATTTTCGCAGCACTGCATGCACTTACGTGGTGACATTAATTTGATTTATGCAACGTTAATTTTGTGCAATAAATGTAGCACCAGCTGCTGACATTAATATTTATTAGGCAAAAATCAATCTATTAATATCAGGCTACTTAAAATTCTCTTCGACTGTTAGTTGACCAAAATGCAGAACAAGCATATCACATTTTAAAGCAGTACATTAATTCCATCCAACACGTATATATATTATGCATACATATAAGTTAAAGCGAGCCTACTGCTTGTACATACGGAATAGATGCAAGTGTTACGACATATGGTATAGGTATGCATCTTTTTATCATTATTATTAGTGCTGCAATCAAATTCAAAGATATGAGTATCTTAACAGACGATGACTGATTTGTTTTAGTTAGTTTTCTTTCAATGTCCTTAATTTTAATTAACATTATACGAGGTCATTCACTATCCTTCATTACTTATATCGCCTGCACAATAACTGAAGTCAAAGAAAAATGCCAATTAGTTGGACTAGGTTAAAACCAAATGCCCACAACAAAAATTATTAAATCTTGCCTCAAAAACAAAACATAAAACTTGAGCATGATTACATAATTACTTATGTATGAAGTTGTCACAAGGTAAGGAATGTACTTTACTTTAATTACTACAATAAATCGATTTATCGTGTATTTATGTCGTCTAACGTAAATTCAAATAAGATCAACTAAAAAAATTGATCTACCACCAGGAATAACTTTGGTTTAGGTTATTATGAATGTGGTAGAAATTACACCATTGGTTTACGAGAATGAGCATGAGAACAGGCTCCTGTAATATAAAGGGGTAAATTTGAAAGAACAGAGTAGGTTATTGGTCTCCCGAGATTAGGAAAACCAAGGATTCGTCACCTACAGGTTGCAGAAGCTCTTCAGGAAAATCAAAACAGTCAACATTAATCCGCTTGAAATCAGTAATGTTAATGCAATATCAAAAACGCTGCAAATGCCAAATACCTCGGTTTGAAAAATTTTACGCGAAATTAAAAATATACGAGGGATCTTTCCAAAATTCTGGTTACTTAGCTATAATAATAAGTTCTCAAAGAACTTTTTCGACGTCTCCGAAGTCCACCTATTTATGACACGTTTTGCGTTAAACCCTCAAATCGAACACCCCACAAGGGTTTTTTCAAAACTGGAAAAAGATGAGAATCACTGGGTGCGAGATCTGGTGAGTAAGGTGGATGCGGAAGCAACTCCCATCGTAAATCGTTCAAAACATCCTTTGTCTTTCTTGGGGTATAGAATCTTGCATTATCCTGTTGCAACAGACGAAACTACACGCGTCTTAAGTGGAGGCTCTTCTTCCGGTTTACGCCATTTTTTTGATTGACTTCTGGCCTCAGGATTGAAATGAGGCCAGTGGTTATTATAGGGCTAACATCTCTTAAAGTTGACGACATGTGTCAGATCTACTGAGTTTCTATTCCAGTTCGGTCTTGTTTCCGACGCCCAAACAATTATGTAAGATGTCATGAACTTGTAGCGTACCTATTCCTAGGCGTGCAGTAATTTGACGAATAGTCATTCGCCTGTCCTCTTTCAGTAGCTCCTTCACGGCAATAATGTTTCTTTCATTTACCGACGTATCGATTCATCGATATGCACTACTTTCAGATTCTGCAGACTCACCAAACACTCCTTGCAGACGTTAAATAGTCCTTGAAGTTTTCGTACCCCCTTTCCATAAAAAGAAAATTATTGCTTTAAGATTTAACTGCGACATCCATGGTTACAAAAACAGTGCTACGAAAACGCATCCATATCGGTCGAACACCTGACTCGGACTGAACCATATTGCACTAGATAGCTGCACAAACATGTCAAGACTTGTCTATCACCAACAACATTGCCCATACATAAGTTCTGCGTAATTTAATTAGAGCCTGCATGATTATCCCGTATTTTATAAACAGATGAAGCCTATTTTTCTTTTTTTAATGCTGGAGTCGATACTCTAAGCTGTCGAAGTTTTTTTAATAAGTGGACATTGTCACCGATTTTGATTCGTTATACAAGATGTGTTCAGATATTTGATCGAAGCAGATGCAGAGTAAAAAGCATGTGGTGTGGATTAGGAGTAGTGCAAAAGTTCATTCAAGCCATAGATTTTGGAATTTTGATGATATGCTTTCACGGCGACTTTCCACTGAAGCAATGTCTCTTAGGTTTTGCACTTGTCTACTTCAAGCTTCGCCGAAAATACTGTTACCTTCTTCAAAAGTTTCAGGCGATCAAAAGAGAACCGCATCAGTCTTAAGAAAAATGTTTGAAGCTGACGGCGCGTTTGGCGAAATATTAAGTACTTTACTGTAACGAGAACGGTAAAATCCGAAAAACTCAACTTCAATAAAAGGCAACCGCGAAAGCCTATAGTTAGCTGATGAACTATTGTTAATCAAGAAAGTATATGTACAGATGTTGTTGAATAACTTGGATATCCTTTAAGGACATTTGTCACCTAGTTTTCTAATTTGCTGATCAAGGAAAACTAAATAACATGAGATATTGCGTGTCATTAAGAAGAAAATTGATGGGTAACCTTCGGCCTAAAACAGTAAAGATAAAGTACCTGTCATTATAAAAAAAAATTGTTCTCTGAAGTTCCTTCTTTGAAGTATTCTCATTAGAGCCGAAGAAACCAAAAGAAGTTAAGATTTATTGAATGGGGGGATGGTTTTCATTGGAATACAACGCATTCCATGAATACTGCAAAACAAAATCTATATCCATTTATCTGTGTATGCATGAACACGAGGGAAATAAATCCTACAGAGGCTGCACAAAATTTTGATATTAACAGCTACACTTATTTGCAATGAATTTCATTTCTGTCCCATTACCTTCTCGAATCTTCTCTTTTTGGAATGAACAAAATTACGTTGTAACTTGAAGAAATCTTGTCACAGTATACGAGTTATTAACATTTCAGTTTTGTAACATACATTGTTTCAATTATAAATATAAGACATAATTGCTTCCTGTTAGTTAATCCTTACTTTTGAAAAGGTCTACATAATCAACGCGTTATTACATTTCGTTCCTCCTTCATTTTCAGGGAGTTGTTCATATATTTAAAGAAATATGACAATCTAAAGGCAATTCACCCCTCGACCTGTCGTTTTTCTAAGAACTTGCGTGTTATGTTCCGCTGGGCACACCTTACCTGGCACACGAGTAGAAGGCGGATATAAGAATGGACCTATTATCGATTATAACGCGTTCATTCATAGACTGCAGGACTAGACCCTTGCGAAAATGCTAGAAAGTAAAGCTGACCTGCCAAGGACACCGGCTTTAATTATAGAAGTCGTATATTCACGTAAAAATATCCGTTTCCAGAAACTAAAATGTCGGTCGGGTGTCATTTCTTTAATAGCAATGTAATGCTAAGGAACTGAATGATTTGGAACTTTACGAAATAATAATAATGTACGTTGACGTCATCAGTCGAAATACGGAAATTAGCAAAAAATTTATCAAAACAATGGAATCTTTATTCTATAAAAAGTAGATTTTTTTAGTTTTGTAAGAAACTGGTTTTTAGTAGAAATTCAACGCAGAATTCGTTGTCGTTTTTATAAACTCATTATCTCGACCGTCACAACGGAAATATTCCAAGCAACTAATGCATTGGATACGAGGGGAGAAGCTTGTTAGAGTAACGGACAGGTTTTGTTAACCGTAAGTTATTTGAATGAGTTTTCAGACTGATTTATGGGAATTTTTGCCCCCAGAAGCAAGAGCTCCCCCAAGAATTTTACGTTTACGGTAAAATGATTTTATTAATTTTTCCACAATAGGCCACAAATAAGGGGTTAAAGTTTTAATTCAAGTTACAAATTTGGAGTATGTTTGAATATACAGCCTGTCCACCTAATATATGGCCGCCTTATATTTAGGTTTACAAGGCGTTCAATTTCAGCTATACTCGATTCAAGATTTTTTTTATGATACAGCCTGTATGTTATTGTGCTTTTGGACGTCTCCCTTCAGCGCATGTCTCTCTATAATTTTATATTTGATATACTTAAGAGGGAGAGGGAAATGTTTATAAACAAAATTGTTCTTAAAAATTGCAAATACGATTGAATAATAACTACTGCGTCTTCAAGGAAGAGAAGTAGAATTTCAATGTTTTTTTATAAAAAATAGTCTGATATTAGAGATCCATTTAGTGAAGATTGCTGGGGGGATTCTCCCTGTTGCGATGAGTATAAATTTGTGGTTTGCTCCGTACATTTCTCAACATTGTCCAAAGAATAATCCGGTTCGATTTACTGGGCATCTTACTTACAGTTAGTTTAATTTTACTCTTAATGCTGAGATTGTTCACGAATGGATACGTCTGCTGCTATTACTATTAATCGGAATAAGGAGTTATTGGAGAAAATGATCCGATTTTTTACGTATAACAGACGACATTACGCCACGTTTCAACAAGTACCAGTCTACTTAGTTATCACCATAGTTCAAATTTTCTGGCGTGTTTCGGTGCACACGGTGTTTGAGGTAACTGAGCGAGTAGTTCGGTAACTACAAATCTTGAAAGGGTGATGGCTAACTATGTCTCGGCGTCCTAAATGATTTAGAAAGATTTCATTAAAGGAAAGTGCTATTTTTTTCTGATTCGATCACCATAACTAGTATTGGCTACCGGATAAAATATCAAAATAATTCTTTCCAAATCGAAAACCCGTCGTGACAACATGTTTTCACAGTTGAATATGTGAGCTAATCCACATCGAAGCACATAAATCGCTACAATTGAAGCAGGAACTTAAGTTCACCTCACAAAAAACGAACGTAAGTAGAATTTTAGTTTATATTGAAGATTTAAGGTAAAAGTATAACGTTTTGGCGGTATTACTTACTAATGAGGAGATCTTTAAAAAAACGGTATGCGAAGTTGATAAAAAGTACTAAAAATTTCAACAGAAATTCATTTTTTAATGTATTGCATATATGGTAAAAGAAAACATAAACACAAATTGCTTAAAAGTACTTTGTATTGTATATTCGTTCCCAACGTTTCAGATACACAAAATGTACAGAAAAATCAGTAAAGAGTGATTAATTACCTGAATAGGTTTTAATTACCGAAAGCAATGTTTGGTAATATCGGCAAAGGAATTTTTTGGCGTTAATGTTGATTCAGTACACACAGGTCTATCTCTTATCAGCATTCAAATATGTACATTAATGACTAATCAATTATTTTCCACTTGTTGGCTTTGGCTGCATTTACACTGTAAGTGGAGGAAATTTATTGCTTTTGGAAATATAAATTGACATAAAAAATGCTGTAGTGGATGATAACACGAATAAGAGAAGGTAAATTGGAGATATTTCAATAATTTGAAAGCGGTAAACAGTTAAAACGGTAAATGGAGTGGTTATTGCGCTAATAAAATGATACTATGTTTGCTACGGAACCTAAAACAGTCTATGTAACCTGACAAACCGTTAAAATAAATTCCTTGTAATACCAAAAAGTAAACACAAATTCAATGTTACAAACAGTAACCGACCATAAAAAGATAACTATGTTTATAGGGATTTTCACGAAAAAATGCTGATTTCAATGATGTTAACATTTACAAAATAAAAAGATGTAAACAATGACGTTTATTAAATTTAAGAGTTTGGAAATTACGAGGATAGTCTGAAAGCTTTCCACTAAGCAAAGAACCAATATTGAAATGCTTACATCTCTTTAGTCCGTCCAGATAATGGATGGCATCTTGTTTTACAAAAATAGGCATTTACGAATCTGATGAGTGAAATTTTGAGTCTAGAGAGGAAAATAAAAAACTACCTGAAGGCCACACGTGGTGAATAGGGGAGGTGGTCCATTAATTCAAGCCACAATTCGTGAATTTTTGTCATGACGACTAGTGAAGTGTGGCACGATGTTTCATCTTGGTGGAACTAAAACTTTGTTTCTCTTCAAATGCCACCGTTTTTCTGCAATTTCTCTGCTTGTTAAGTAATGATGCGTAATAGTTATTATTTTGCCATTTTTAAGATAGTCGACCCCATCGCTATCCTAAAAGACTTTCCTGCACGTTCGAAGCAGTCTTCGCATCCCTAGGAGCTGATTGATCCTCCTAGGAATGTACTGATGTAGTCCAGTTTCATTTCGACCTCAAAACTCCAATTTACATTGTTTAACCTGCTTCAACGAGGCTTTGGAGGTGTTCATTTGAATGCGTTTTCGACCTTAAGTGAGCAAGATCAATACCCAAAATTAACGGTTCCTTTTTTCCTGCCCAAATCTTTGGCTATTCACTACCTCTCTCACCTTAATTTGTCGATCGTCTATCACCATATGTTAAACCTTTCCGATGTTGTAGGTAGCGGTTGTAGCTTGTGGCTGTAAGAAAAGATCCATCCACATTTATATAAATTAAATAACATTATTAATATTTCAGGGTTAGTTGTTGCAGAAAGTAAATGGGTTTAGAGGTCTAATTTATAAATTTAATGGCTAACAAGTATTTTAATAGGATCATTAAATCAGGTCATTTCAAAAGACACAGAGTTTGCATAGGTGGTGCGCTGAAATCGAGTGGGTGAATAGAACGTTAAGATTAAAATAGCTTTTCCGGCACTGATTAATCATTAGTAACATATTATTTTATTAATATATTTATTAAAAACTGTCAAGTTGATACGCCCAAATTCACGACAAATCTACGAAGAACCAGGTATCTACCTAATACAATTAATTGCGAAAGTATGGTGCAGGTTATCGAATTCTAAGAAAAATAAAACCGCTTATGAATAACATAAATTGCGGTTACTTAATTTTGTCGGCCGCTGTATAAAAATACCTCATCTTTTAAAGGTGTTTTATAAACATCGTATGACTAATACCTCTAAATACCACACATTAATTTTATTAAAACAACAGCCAATCTTTCTTTTCATTCTCGATTTAATCTGATTGTTTTCCCTTTTGGAAATCCCGTTTGAAATTCATTAAGTAAGTCATCGCTTGTTTTGTTGATGCTTTAACACGAAATGCATCTGCTTTACTTTCGTTTAAAATAGTAAACTAGCTAAACCCGAAAGACAATGAGAAAGTAAACACGTCCAACTATATTTATGTTATTGCCATAGACATTAAATAAATTGTATTAAGCGAACATACAGGCCTTCTCCGAATGCGTTATAGTTTGTCCATCTACCATATATAACGATTTCACTTTTGAGGGATTAAAAGTATTATCGAGGACTATCCGCTATCTGGTGCCGCAGGTACCGAGAAATAATGTTAATGAGGTAATGGGTCGTATTAGGAAAAATTAAAGTTTCTTAAGTAGAGAAGTTATTATGTTTCGTTCAATATAATCTACTATTTACAATTTAAGCTTTATTATTTCAAAGCAAAATATTGTAATTTATACCTTTATATATATTCAAGATATTTAATGGTATTTAAATTAACATCCCTTTAACGTAATTAACTAATTTATAAAAATTTGCACATATAAGAAAGTAATAAATTAGAAAATGTAGTTGAAGGACAGTAGTTGCAAAGTGCAGACGATCAAATTTGTGAAAGAAGAACATGTGAAGACCATGGAGGTTGACCATGGATGACGGTTGAAGAAATCATTTGAGTACTGAAACACAGCAGATAATCCTGAATGTATACAACAATTTCAAGAGTGAGAATTATGAGACTAAAACAGAAACGATTATTAGAACATTGAAATTAACGGGAGTGTCTTACGGAACAGTCCAAAAAATCGTTCAGAATGGTTTATTTAAAAGAAAAACAAAGAAGGGCAAAGGAAAAACCTAGAAAATTAGTACGTGCGATTTTGATATTGTGAGAAGAGAAATGTACCGGTGCTATAAAAGAAATGAGCTTCCTACATTGCGAAGTTTGTGCAACTTCCTGAAAGAAAATCATAGAATGCAGTATTGTATCACTACGTTGTCGCGTAGGCGGCTTTAAATTTTGTGTAGTAAATAAGGGGCGAACAATTATGGAATCGCAAAGACTGCAGCTACTACGGGATGAGTACCTGACGAAAGTGAAGGCATTTAGACAAGAGAAACGTTTCATTTTCTACTTGGACGAAACATTGTATGATACCCATGATACTGTCAAGAAAGGTTGGGATGATGGTTCGGGAATATGTTCCCTTAATGTGTCAAGAGGGAAAAGAATAATTATTGCACATGCGTGATCTGTGGATGGCTGGGTTGGTGAAGTATTACTGTCTGTAAAAAACATAAAATCTTCGTCGTTGGATTATCATGAAGATATGACAAGTTCCTTGTTTGAAGAGTGGTTTGTGAATAAGTTACTACCGTCTTTACCTCCAAAAAGTGTCATTGTTATGGATAATGCCAGTTGCCACTCTCGACAAATTATTAAAATACCTAATGGGTCAAGCACAAAATTGGAAATAACAACATTTTTAAAGGAGAACGACCTTTATTTTGAAGTAGGTTATTCTAAGAAACAATTCCTGGAAGTCTTACAAACGAACGCATTTCCGAAGCAATACTTTACTGATAATGCTGCAGCTGCTACAGGTCACGCAGTACTACGTCTACCTCCATATTACTGTATCTTCAGTCCAATAGAGTTGATTTGGAGTTCACTAAAGCAACACATTCTAGGACGATCCAAGAAGCTATATTATCAATAACACAAGATGCTTGGAAAAATTGTGCGCAACATGTTATCGGTATAGAAGGCGAGTATTAATGTACGCAAACTCTATCCCGCTATTTATAATACATATAGATGATGTAGACGATGAAAGTAGTGATTCTTATATGTTACTATTATTATTATAATTATTAACATATATTTTATTTTTGTTATAATTGTAATGACGCTTCCTATACTATGTATCAAGAATAAATTTTGACTATTATTTCCCCAACAATGTATGTTTATATGTATATAAATAAATATATTACTCAGTCGAACATTAATCTGTTTATAATACACTTTTACTATTATAATTCTTAGTGAATACGTCCCTGTTAACCATCCGTGCTCGAAAGGGTCGGTAAACATTTCTTTTGTAAACATCGAGTGCTATTTAAAAAGCCAAGTCGTTAGAAATATGGACAGACTATACCTACCTCGTTCGTATAAATTTTATTGTATTGACAAATATGTGGTGTTGCATGTTTGTTGAAATAAACTAACCAACAAGAATCTCAAACATCTATATCAATTTCTTTGTTTTGCTTGTGTAAATAACAGCGTTCCCCACGTGGAACTGAAATTCATACTTTTTCCAGATATCAGTTACATTTATATGCGACAGTAATGTTAGAGGAGAACTCAATTCAAATCAATAATATATGTGATTAGCGGCTTAAGTTTTTACAAACGACCTTTAGGTGGCTTTACTGAGAATTTACATTAGTATTATTGTAAAATTTGTCATTTATTGTTGTTGAAGCAGTGACAGCACAGAAATTAGCAGAGTAGTTTGTTTACAATGAGCGTTCAAAAGCAATTTTATAAAGAAATGGAAATGTCACATAAAGGTTTTTTTTTTTATAACTTAATCGAATACATCAAATCGCTTCGTTCAGCTTTTCGCAATAAAGCACCATCTGAAGAGACTGTTTACAACTGGTTTGCAAAATTTTACTGTGGTTGTGCTTCCGTAAGCAATGATTCCCGTGAAGATCGACCAAAGTCAAAATAAGGATAATAAGATGGAAATTGTCATGTCACTTTCTGTGAAATAGATGCATCCTTAAAAGTATCAAAGAGTATAGTACATTTGATTTTACGTGAACATTTGGGTGTGAAAAAGATCTGTTTCTGATAGATTCCGCATTATTTGGCGCAAGCACAAAAAATGGCTTGTGTCATTTGGCGTAAGGAAATTCTCAAGAAATTGGACAAAGGGCGTGTGCAACAAGTGACGAAATTTGGATATTTATACGAGCAGAAAACTTGGCAACAATCAACTGTTTCGGTGACCGAATCCAACGAAACTTACTCGTTCAGAAAGTACTTCCAGGCATTACTTTGTATGATCGAAGAACAGTCAATGCTGGCTGGTACACAACAATGAGAACCTACAACGTCACATTATCCTTCATCGTGACAATGCTAGGTTTCACACGGTACATCAAACAATTGATTCTTCGACAGAAAAAAAAAACACCGAATTAATGTCTCCTTGCCCGTATTCACCTGATTTATTGTCAACGACTTCTTTTTGCTCCCGAATGTCTAACAAAAAATCAGTGAATAGCAATTTTTATTACCTCAAGGAACGATTGAAGCCTTTAAAAATCATGTTTTGGAGATACCACCTTCAGAATGAAAGAAATGTTTTGAGAATTGGTTCGAAGCAGGCAAAAGTGTATGGCGATTATTTTGAAAACTAATTTCTCTGTCATTGTTTTTGTAAAAACTTACAAGGGTATCCCTCGTAACATTTCATCGATGATATGTCAAAACTATAAAACCTTGATATGATATTGGTACCATAGAAATAGATTGCGATTGTTCTTTTGCGCAGGCCAGTGAGACCGCGAATATACAGTGGCGGCCACATAAATATCACAGGCATCAAATTTCATTTGAGTTAACCGCTCAATCTGTTCCCGTTTAAATTTTTATTAAAGTAGCGCAGTAGAGAGTCCCCGAGAAGGTTGCATGTACTTCCCCTAGCTACGTATTCCAGAACAATAATTCGGCACTCAATGAAAAAATAATATTAGTATTCACTTTTCTAGCAGGCACATAAATAACACAGTTGTCGGTTCTGTAGCGGAATCTTACTATAGTGTTACGGTTCGAGTTATTTTGTACCAAAAAGGTGGTGTACTTACCACTTTTAAAATTAACGTGTTATTAATAACAAAAAAGCCACTCGTGTCAAATAAAAACCGTCAAAGAAGATTACTGTTTGCGAAAATGCACAAAGCAAAGCCGCTTTCTTTCTGGAATCTGTACTTTGGACAGATAAGAGCAAATACAACCGACTTGGGTCTGACGGAAAAATGTACGTGCGACGACCCATCAATCAGAGATTTAACCCTAGGTACACTATAAAAACATTGAAACACGGTGGAGGAAGCGTAATGGTATGGGCTTCTATGTCATGGCGTGGTAGGACCTATATTCAGAATTGCAGGAAAAATGGATCAGTATGTTTATGGCAACATTTTAGAAAACATGATGCAACCATATGTTGATGAATTTCTTCCAGTAACCTGGGGTTTAATGCACGACAATGATCCCGAACATACGGCGAGGACCGTAAAACGAGTATTCGAGTGTTAGAACGGCCTGCACAAAGCCCTGATTTAAATCCCATAGAAAATCCATGGGGGATTATAAAGTCTAAAAAAAAGAAATAATACAGTATTTCGTTATTGTTATTAAGTGTGCTATTTCTATGCCCACTTAAAAAATAATATTTATTTTTTTAATTTGTTTATCTTGAAGTTTATAAAATATTGTGTTTATTATAAACTGCATGCCATCTACTACATTTTTGTTAAGCTAAGTTAAATAAATCACTTGTTAACATTTACAAATTTATCAATTCATCTATATCAGGTTACCTGTGCTATTTATATGGCCGCCACTGTATATGTGCGCCCATTTTGAATCAACTTTCCTGTCATACGCAATAAGTTAAAGAGAGATGCAAATAAAACAATCTAGAAAACTGTGTGTTATTAATTGAAAATAATGCCTTAGGAATATTAGGTTAAGATTAGATAATGTATAAAAGATACCAAATGTTGAAAGTAGAATTGTTTAATTTTGGTCAGCGAAGAGAAATGTTTACGCAGAACCAAAACACTTTCTTTTACGAAGCATCGGATAGTTATACGTGCTAGAAAAAACTAACGCATTCTATTCTAGTCGATTAGTTTTATTGTAATACTAAGCTTAACATAGGATAATTAATCCGGATGAGTCATGAATTAGATTGTCTGATTTTCTTGTAACAATTGAGAACTATCTTAATAAAATGGTTTTGTTAAAGTATTAAATGCCTGATTTATTACAAAATTTGTACATATGACATCAAACTTCTCTCCTTCCTGTCTTGTTAATTATTAATGTAAAAATTAATAATTAACTTGAATATTATTGCTAGATTAACTGAATGATTATTCATGCTTAAAGTACCCACAATTGTTATTAAAAAAAGAGATATTCTCCTTTTCAATATAAAACCATAACATTCAATTTTGTCGCCATACTTCTCGCCTACTTCTCTTCTTTCTCTATGGTAAATACTAAGGTATACAGACCACTCAGTATTACATTTAGGTAATAAGTTGGTGAAAATAAAATGATCTGTTCAATATTTCCGGTGTTAAAATATCCACTGTGGAACCCTGCTTCTATTATATTATCTAGTGGGCGTATAGCTTATCGAATGTTTATCAACGTAATGTAATCATTTCTAAGAGCAAGAGCGATGGTGATGAGGATATTAAACGAAATTGAAATTGCTCCATTTCCTCGAATTAAATGAATATTTATAGCCGTACGTTGTTTTGCACTTCTGCGGTTTCCAGCAGATATAACAGCTCTTGTTAATAGGAATGATAAAAGGCCTTCGAAATCAATATTTAAACTTATTGCAAGTAATTAATTGGATGTAAACACTTTTAGATTAAAAACGCCTTCTTGGAATAAAAGCACACAAACCCACAAATTTGTAAAACAAATGAGGTTCGGTTAGGGAGATAATGTTAAAAGTAAAAATCAATTGCGCATTTAACTTCGAATGATATTTGAACATTTGGTAGCTTCTGTTTATTGTTGTTTTGTTTTTGTTTAATCTGGATAATTTTTTCGTAATACGCTTTCTTCTGGACAAAATTAACATCAAATTCTCTTTACTAGACCATACTTGAAACAAAAGAATATAAGTCTCTAAGGAGTTCATTTCAATACTCTTGATGAACTTGATGAACACTAACTGTAAACATGCTTGTGGGTTCCTATTTATCAAACACTGAATGCAGATAAAGAACAAACAAGATTTACTTCAAACTCCAAATCAGGCCAAAAAGACATCAATCTCCTTTATGAAGAATATTCACAAAGGGAAGCTTTAACTAGCAACAAATTTGTAGTACAAAAGCTACTGCAGGATATGATAGGAACACTTACAACTCGAAAGAAGTACATGGTAAAGTGCTAAAAAGAAACTACATCAAGCGGAGACTATTTTGAGTGTAGGCTTTCACGACCGGAATCCATAGTAGAGATGTCTTTCGGGTGATGTCGTGTAGTTAATATTTTACTTGACGTTTCGCTGACCATCCGGTCGTTTCTAAGTCCTTAGAAATCTTCTGAAGAAGCTGACAGGATGGTCAGCGAAACGTCAAGTAAAATATTAACTACACGACATCACCGCAAAGGCATTTCTACTAGAGACTATTTTGTTAAATATAAAGATGTAAGAAAAAACGATTTGTTACGTCTCAGGAACTCGTGACTACTTTACGACTGATTACTGGAAACAACTTTTTAGCAAACAACAAAAGCTATAATAATAATAATTTATTTATTGTTCAACTGACAACAGGCTCTAATAACAGCACAACAAAAATATTTGTAAACGAAGATAACCATCACATTATGATAATAGAAACTAAAAATAATATTTCCCAGTAATCTGCAATCGAAACAACTAATATCAATATTAATTTGTTCGGATGAGAGTATCTAATTAAAGATACTCTAATCATTAATCATCAATAATCATAATTAGATAGCATAAAATGCTCTGCAATAGGCACAAGATTATTTTTACTTCATATCCGACCTCTTGTTGAAAATACGGATCTTGGTTTTATTTTCAAAATACGAAGACTCACCAAACTAATATTGTTAAAACTAAATTTAAGAGATTGAAATATGGCATTTAGCTTTAACTTTGCAGAGTTTCTGCACGAAAATAATTTAAGAAAGTAATAAAAGCAAAGGGGAATGGGAAGATTTTACTACAACTTCGGAATGGATTCTACTTAAAAAATAAGTAAAAAAGCATTTCAGCTTTTAGCAGAGTTGTGGTAACACCAAAGTAGTCTGAATAGCTTCAAGCCTTAACATGAAGATGGCGTTATTTAAAAGTGCGGGATACACAGTTCTCGTTTAACACAATCAATTACTGAGCCATCATTAAATTCTGGCATTTGAAAGGGAATACAGCTATGTAATTAAATCCGAGATGGGCGCTGTTTGCGGCGACTCTACTCCATCATTTACCATAGTGAAATTTTGGGCAGATAAATTTAAACGTGGTCGTACCAGTTTGGTTGACCACTACCGGTAACATTCGAAAAGCTTAATAAATGGTGCTAGACGACTATCGAATCGAGGTTAGAGAGCTAGCGATGGCGGTATTTCGAAAGCACGTGTTTATCATATATTGACTGAATGTTTGGGCATAAGAAAACTAACTATGCGGTGGATGCCGCGCTTGCTCATTCAGTACTAAAAACGCAACCTAAAACATGGACGAAACAGTGGAGTGTGAAGGGTAAATTCGCTCCAAGAAAAGCAGGGAAGTGACAGGGACTGTTTTTTGAGATGGTCACGGAGTTGTATTAATCGATTATTTTGAAAAAGGAGAAGATAATAATGGGGGCATATTACGCATCATTACTTGACAAGCTGAAGGTAGAAATTGCGGAAAAATTGTCGCATTTGTAGAACGAAAGGGTTGTTCCACCAAGACAACCAACAACACTTCACGTGGTCGCCGTGACAAAAATTCACGAATTGAGATTCGAATTGAGGGGTCACTTATCTTATTCACCAGACCTGGTCTCTAGCAACTTTTTTCCTGGGCTCAATGTTTCGCTTGGAGTACAGAGATTTTCACCCAATAAGGAGGCTATCACATTCGTAAACACCTGTGTTGCAGAACAAGATGGCAACCACTATTTGGACAGATTAAAGAGGTGGGAGCATCACTGGAAAAAGTTTATAGACTTGCAAGCAGACCAACGCATATATGTTTTTATGTACACAGTAACATAGAAAACACTAATGTAGCGGTATACTCCGCACCACACAAATTATTTGATGATTGGGTTCGGTACCCTTGTTCCGAGAATTTGTAAAGCCGCGTTTGCCATTCAACAGAAAAGAAATTAAAAAATAAAAATAACGAAACAAAAAATTCAAACAAAAGGAACGTTAATCACTGCCTTTGCTATATGAAACTTTACTCTTACCTCCCATTTACGGGAATATCACTGTGCTTTGATCGCTTAGTTCAGTTCAATATGTGAAAATTAAAATGTATCCCTTTCAACATTGAGTTTGATTATTTGCAATTGAATATACAACGTTCTGTACTGCATGCGTATAAATATAACCAACTTTGAATATTACAACTAGCTGAAGTAGAGATAGAATTTTTAAAGAACAGAAATAGTTACAACAAAGTAAGGATTACAGCCTTCTCATCCAAATCCCATGGTTAAAAATACTATTTTCGTAAATAAAATTAACCTTTAATATATTCTAGTAACACTAATATACCCTAAAATATAAAATTTAACATTACTATTAAATTAAAAATTCTACAGCAAGACTAATTTAAATACCCCAGAATGCATAGACAGGCCTCAAATAATACGATATCATGCAATCACATCTGTCTCTACACTAGCAAAAAGATGCATTGTAATATTAATATGCGGTGCTATATATGTAAATACTCTATTATCAAGTGATTTATATCAGTTTAAATCGCTTCTTAATTATTTTACGTGCTCGAATGAGATGGAAAACTACCTTGTTGAGAGTTTTTATAGCCAATTAAACAAGCTGTAAAAGTTATAAATAGGAAATCCTAATACTCTTTACATGCTAAATAGGAAAAGAACTAAAACTAAACGTGTTCCGGATTTGGAAAAGAGCTTATCTTCTAAAGTACATTCAGATCTAATTTATATATACTTAGTCATTGTTGTTGATAACAAAGCCGCCACAAATGTTGAAATAAATGTATGCTACGAACTATACAAGTGTCTCAATGCAATTATATAAGACTTCTTATATCTTATTCCCTTTTTTAACTCTCAGTTCAATTTTTACTTTTATAATTGTGAAAGTGTTTAATTTGGAAAATTGAAATTTTGCAAAACTGTTGCAAAACGGTGAAGGCTAGGACTAGAAACCGAATTGTGTGAACAACGTGCCCGACAATTGTCTTTTTAATACAACTACGCATTTTTCTCGTTTCTTATAGAATCATTCTTACAAAATATGCACAAAATATTCTTCTAATGGTTACAATTAACTTGGACATCTCCAAAGTTATGTCCAATGTTAAAAAGCATATAAGCCGCATTCCTATTGCTAGGAATTCTTTTTTTACAAAATTTCAGAGTATCAGATACACAAAAAATATATTATTTTTTTGTAAGAGCAATTTGGTAAGAAAGAAAAAAGAATAGTTAGCTGTATCTGAAAAAGTAAAGTTTTGACATTTCTTCCATTTGAAAGCTTAATCGTAATTGCCTATCCTACTCTGATCCTACTCTGTACGGTCAACAGTTCTGCAAAATTTCGTTTTTCCCAATTAAACACTCACAGTTATAAAGGTCACAAGCACTCGTTGATCTGACTGAAACTAGAACACTACACACACAGCTTACACACTAAAAGGCCCCTAGGGTTATGTCAAGCTGAAAAAGGCTTATACACCCCGTTGGGCCGTCACCACACATCCTCTATTTAGAATAATAAAGTTGTATAACTGAAAATCCTAGATAATTGAACAAATGTTGGTTCGATAGTGCATGTAGGCTTAGTATATTACCGAGTTTGCTGGAGCAATTAGGCTGTAGGCTTTCTAAATATCCTTTAATTCATTACGCAAGTTTCGTAAGTTGTCGCTAAAAGATATTGCCCTTCGCAGAATGTTTGGAATAACTTCAGCAAATGCTTTGATGGTAGATTTGTATAAAGAAAGTTATAGTATCACTAAACTGAATTAGAAAGAATTTCGAGGCGTTTAGAGACTTTCTAGAATTATTGAACAACGCATAAGTTTTAAACAAATTTATGGCGAAAAATAAGTTTCTCAAACTCGAATTTATCGTAAGACGGTTTCATATTTATTCTAATTGTGCTGTTTATACGTTATCTACAAGTAAATGGTGAGCGCATTCGTAAGATTACCTTAGCTACCGAAAACACAAGAAGAAGCGAAGTTTAGAAAATGCTGCTAAAATTATATACGACATAAGACAAGGAAAAAATGTAAAAACCATTTGAAGACAAATAACTATTCAAATCATTTCCCAAAGGAAAGAAACGAAAATATACTTGTTCTTGTACATTTGGAATAAAATGTATCCAGACATCCAAGAAAAAGAGAGAAGGATCCCCTCAGGCGTTTGGCGTGTGGGGAGAGCGCGCCGTATTGTTCTCTTTCTTATGTGTCCCGGTACTTTTCATTGCAAATGTACCAATTTACTAGTAAAATTAATTTTGTTGTTGTTCTTTTTCTTGACCTTGGTATAATTATTTAAATATTGATGGTTGGGATGTAGATCGTTTGTTAAAGAAAGGAAACGAAAAGTTTTCTGCGTTTCTTCTTCTTTATTTTCTTTTCTGCGACGTTTCGTTGCTCGTGTAATCCATAGAATAGAAAATAAGGAAGAAGGAACGCAGAAAACCTTTTTCATTTACCTCCTTTAACAAGCAATCTACACTCCGGAAGAAATAACCATCGATATTTAAGTAAAATTAATTCAAAAGTAAAATTTAATAATCTTTACTGTCTATAATTACTTGTTAACAAATTGTCTGGACCACTAAATTTCTCTTATAAGAAACGAAAAATATTGAGATGTAACCTAAAAAATCTGGACTATTCATTCAGCTTTGAGGTGCACGGGCAATACGTTACCGCAAGGACATGGCTGCGCAAGATGCTCGTTGGTCCAATATGAATTTTTTCATTAACTTATTGTAGAACGGAAGGGGAAGCGATAGAAAATTAGGTGATAAATTATTAGTTAGAAGATAAATATGAGAAGAGAAGGGCAGGGAAGTTTTATGCGGAAGTGAAAATATTTGACCTCTCAATCTAGTCCTAACGCTATGCACATCTGTCCGGAAATATATTTTTACGTAATGGTACGAAGAAATAGAAGTAGCGAAGAATATAGATATTTTCGTTTTGATTTGTTCGATATTTGTTCGAAGAAAGAGTTTTGAACTTTCTAGATTCGATTTTTCTAGTTTAACAATCCAGAGTAGGATGATATACAGCTGTGCAATGGGAGAATGGGCATCTTTATGATTATGTGCCTTATTAAACTTACAAAAGAAAAATACGAAGATTTTGTCGCCAATTCGCTTTGTTAGTCAAAATCTGGCAACAAAATTTATTATTTGTGCAGATATATAAAAGAAAAGGTGGTAACATGCCCATTATGATAAAGCGAAAGCCTAATATGCCTGTAGATAAACCTCTTTTTTTTAAAGGCAGTTTTAGTGTAATTGGAAATTGGAGAAACACAAGAAAAAAAGATTTCTTTTAATCTTAATATGTAGCACTACTAGTTCTGTCTAAACTTTATTTGGAAAACCTTACGAATACTGCGGCAAATTCGGATAGAACCATAACATACTGCCTTAGATTTATTGAGGTTATTATGTAGTTGGGAGTGGAGGAATATTACAGCTGTGTACCATTATTAAAGCGGGGTAGCTTTACCTAGTATTAGCTCTGTGTTTACGTGATAATTTATTATAGTCTCCTGCCAGCGTAAGCTAGTTACATCTGGATGTACGCAACTCACTCCTACGCCTGATTTCGTAGTGGTGTACGGTAGCGTACTTATCGTTGCGGTTATTGTGGTAAGAGTCGGCTTCTACATGTACAGATACGCTAGAGTTAAATGCACAGCTGTTGGCGCAACTCTGATGGTTTTAATCTATTTTAATTGAATTGCTTTAGTGCCAAAAAGCTTTTTCTAATAATAAATGGGGATCCCCAGACCAATGCCTTATATTCAATACGCTATTATATTTCGACGTAGTATACAGATAACAATGTAGGCATGGGCGAAGAATTTGGCCAGGGAGGGAGAGAAGGGTCTATTAGAGTTGACATTTTGGAGACTTTTGTATGACCGGCAATAAGGAGGGAAAGTGATATTATTTCAGGGATTTAAAGGGAGGGAAGAGGGGGAGAGCATAATAAGGTAACAATAGCTGATGTTCCAAAAACCACGCAACAAAAACATCTTGGTGCTTATTGCCTTCATTTCGGAGACCAAAGTGTTGTCAGAAAAATGTCAGCTTCTTGAAAGAAGGTTAAAAGGTTAAAAATAAATGAATTTGACTAACGAAATAACCTTAAAAACGCGATCGGCTCCAAACTAATAATAACTTCGTGGTACATTGATGAAAAAGATCTTATCTTATAAAACTAATGAAATAAGCTACCGTTTTCGAGCTACAAAAACGCTCATCATCAGACAAGCTGCATGTTAATCCATAAAAAAATAACAATTAGAAATTTTAATTATTTGAGGAATCATTAAATCTAAGTAATTCTGTTTTATCTGCTGTATAAATAAGTACACTCCCCGACAAAAACTTAGACGCGGTAAGATGTTTTAAGGGTTACAACATTTCTTTGCGAAACTAGCAAGATATCTAATTAAGTTTTTATTCATAAAAGTCAAATAAACTTAAAAATATGTCCTCCAGTAATATATGAACTAAATAATAAATTATTACTCCAATGTTTAAACAATTTCTGCGACAAAAATTTAGACGCTCTGTTGCAACTGTAAAACAAAAATCAACAAATGAGTGATCAGTAATGCGTAGATCCTCCATTGTTCTTAATCACTTCCAATAGTCTATTATTAATAGATTTATATAAATTTAACACATAATTTTGAGAGATATTCTGCCATTCAGTCACTATTGAAGTTTTCAGTTCCTATACCGTGAAATATTGACGGCCTCCGCCATAAACGCGACGTGCCAATTCACCCCACATGTTTTCAATAATGCTTAAGTCTGGTGACCGTGCTGGCCACTGTAAAGTTTCAATCTTTTTCTCTTTAAACCATTCAGTAATGGTTTTTGCTTTACGAATTGTTTCGCCGAAAGTGGCGGTTTTCTCAACATTTTCTTCCGTGATATTACTGGTGACGCCTTTAAAATCCTTTGAACATTACACACGTACGTTTGTACCCCGGCCTGTTCTGCAATAACTCTCGCCGACGCAGAAGAATTGGATGCACACCGCAATATATCATGCGTTTATCCCGCTCACTTACAGCTTTCGGTCGCCCCTGGCCTTTTGGTTTGCCGGAATTTTCCGGATCTTCCGGAAATTTCTAACGCAATGATCGCTTCTTCGTAACCGACGAGCAATTTCCTTCTTACTAACACCATCCTGGTGCCAGGCTAGAACTTTATCCCTTTCTATCAAGGATAATTGCTTTTTTCTACCCATATTGCAAACACTTTACAAAATATAATTTCTCGTGGTGAAATGTATACACTTTACCAGCACAACCACTGCATATAAAGAGAAGTATCAAATTAAAACATTTTTGCTTATATTAATGCAATAAATGCGCAGGGTCTAAATTTTTGTCGCATTTAAAATTCCTATTTTGATCTGGGAAAATCTCAATTACCCCTCATAAAGCAATAAATACCGAGAAATATCTATAAATGGACTATTTACATAACAAGTATTAATAACCCTCATTTACAGTTTATATAATGTCTATAAACTTTGTTTCGTAAATAGAAACGATACCGCGTCTATGTTTTTGTCGGGTAGTGTATATTGAATGAACTAGCTACTACGTTTCGCTGTATCACAGTTCATCACTACTCTTATGTGGAAGGCAGCAGCTGTAATTCAAATTGTCGGATATATACAATATGTTAAATATGTCGTATATATACGAGAATTTGAATTCCAGCTGCTACCTTCCACATAAGAGTATTGATGAGATGTGATACAGCGAAATCCTTATACAGGTAGTGGTTGGTGCTAGCTGGTTCATTAAATACATTCATTTAAATTATGGAATTAATTAAAATTAAAACAGTGTAACACAACATATAAGGCGAAAATGTCTAGTAAAATAGTTAATAAACTAAAAAACATGTGACTTCGAAGTGTTCCAATTTTGATCATAGACCACCTAATTTTTTTGGAAGTCTCTAATCTCTACGCCAATGTACCCAGAGCGGAAGTTTTATAATTAGTTGATAACAAACTTACTGATGATAAATTCACACCGAATTATCGCATAGACTTTCTTAATTCGCCTTGATCAAAGTTTTTTTCAATTTAACCATGAAGTTTTTGATTTACCAGTAGGATTTCCAATGGGTTCTCCCATATTGGTAGATACTTTTATGCATGATTTGGAATTCAATAGAGAACAACTTTCCAAATATCATATGTTAATAGTATACACAGTTGCATTAATTAATAATTAAACAGTGGAAAGAGAAATTGATAGAACCATTAATTTCTTAGATATTAGCGCTCAATAGAGGTGATGACAGCCTCAAGTTTGATATTTTTAGAAAATCGACACATACTGTTATCGCTGTAAACAATTTATCCAATAACCTGAACATGTAAAAATATTCGTCATTTACACAGACTCTGTATTATCCCTCTTTCTAATGAATCTTTTAAAAAGGAACTTTCAATTATCAATTAAATTGCTAACATGAATGATTTTCCTACTTTTATCATTGACAAACTATCGCAAAGGATTCGTAATGAATAAAAGGAAGGAGGATCCTTACATCGACCCCTTTTTTTCAAAGAGAATCTCAAATATGTACACTGCCGTTCAGAGAAGTTCGGTCGGTTGGTAAAAAACATGAAAAGGTTACAGAGACAAACGAAACTAAAAACAAAATGCAATTTTATTGTATGTACAGGTAAAAAAGACAAAAATAAATAAATAAAAAGTTATTCTGGCCTAATATGACACACTGAACATTATTTTTTTTTTCATCGAAAAAACCTCCTTTGCTGATCACCGCTCGAACTATCCTAGGCATTCTTTCGATAAGTTTTGTTAAAACGGATTGTGGAATATTAATCCATCCATGTTGCCGAATATTCCGTAAATGTTCTTGTGAAGTTGGGCATATTTTTCGGATCCTCCTGTCCAGTTCATCCCACAACAACTCTATCGGGTTCAAATCTGGGCTTTGTGGGGGCCATCTCATTACTTTCAGGGTGTGCTGTTCTTCTTGCTCTTTTAGATAGTTCTTACACACTAACGCAGTGTGTTTTGGGTCGTTGTCATACATGAATGTAAACTTACGGCCTATTATACGTAATTCTGATGGCACTGCATGATTCTGGAGTATTGCAAAATAATTTTCCTTCCTCATTACACCCTGCACTCTGCATAAATCTCCCGTCCCAGCAAAGGAGAAACATCCCCGCACTAACACAGAACTACACCCTTGCTTCACTGTAGGCACAATGTAGTTCGGGATCACTTTTCGGTTTTAGATCTTCGGACATAAACTCGTCGATTTTGCCCAAAAACCTCAAACTTTGACTCGTCACTCCAAAGCACGTGTTTCCAATCATCTAACGCCCAATCTAGATGAGAACGGGCCCACTGTAGCCGTTTTGCTCCGTTTCCACATGACGTCGGCGGTGAAAACCTACATTCTTTAGGAAAGGTTTGAAAAGTGCTGACGTAAAATCTTTAGACTTTCCAGATTATTATGGAAGGTGTCCCTCCTGGCGGCATGCAAATTAACAAAATGATCTTTAGTGTTGAAATGATGATTAGTGTCTTTTAGGTATTAGCGATTTGAGAAAATCCGGATGTATTGGGTTGCATCTCAGGTGTTCTTTAATACGTGTGCTAAAATCACGATACGTCCGACGAACATAATTGCATTGGCACCCGTCACATTCCTCTTCATATCACCAACTATATCTTTAATGTACAATAACACGTTTCGGACGAGGTGTAATGTTCTGACCGAAACTTGAAAATAACTTATTCTAACTTCCTCCTTTGTATTCTATTAAGAAGTTTATCAATCAAATTAGGATCATAATGGTTCATGGTCAGAAACAGACTATAGGAACTGCAACCTGATTGCAAAGGAAACGATTCTGATCACAATTTTGATCAGCTTTATTGAAAGTCGTACTGAGTGGGCGTCCGGGTACCCTCAAAGCAACCCTCCTGTACCTGGCATGCTACAGGACGGCTTAAGAATAGAAGGCATTGGAACAGGTAAAGGCATTGGTGGGCCTAATTACCACCTTAAAATGCCTATAGGACTCACACCAACATATTTCAAGCAGAGATCTCTGATGATCTTGAACTTGTGCGTCATAAAGAACCTCCAGATAGAGATACGAGGCGCAACCATAACGTATTCAGTGACAGTCAGGCAGTTCTAAAGACTGTCAAAGCCTACACATACGAATCTGGTCTGATTCACGAGTGTATACGCAATTTAAGGCAATTGGGACACAAAAACCACGTTACTTTGCGATAGGTCCCAAGCTATCAAGGGATCGAAGGTAATGAAAAGGCAGGCAAGCTGGCTACAGAAGCAGGAACGTGCCCTTCACCGATCCTAACCCCTTCTGTAGCCTACAACAGAGCCACATGAAACAAGTAATTAAAACATTGAAGGACAAGCAAAAGACTTCGTAGAGGAAAAATGTTCCAGGACAAAAACAGGCGAAAGTTTTCATATCAGGCTCGCCTAAGACAGCAAAAATAGTGATATCGTTCAACAGAGGGAACCTTAGATTACTAGCGGAATTTCTGAAAGGTCATGCAGCCCTAAAATATCGCCTGTTCTATCTAAGAACAAATTAAAATCAAATTTGTCGCCTATGCCAAGAAGATGTTGAACGGCAGAACACATTTTATGCAAATGTAGTGCCATCAGTCGCACTCGACAGCAGTATTTCAGTAAACCACTTGTGACATCTATTGAACTGAAAGATGAAGATCGTAGAGTAATAATAAGGTTTATCAGGAGCTTTCACCTATTCTAACACATGCAAGGGCATTTTGTTACAACAGATCTATCAAGGTCACAGTGACTAAATGCATTTGTGCCATATCCCAATGATACTAATACTAGTACTAAAATGGTTCATGGTAGCTATCTGTTTGATGTCACCTAATTATCTATTAAAAGCTTATCACTCGCACAGAGTCCCCGTGGATTATTTTAATAATAAGTTATTTTTGGTTTCGTCGTGTGCCATTCGGGTGAGCCGACGTTTCACTGTCCGTAGTCTCGCCTTCTTCAGTGTGCTCTTGTAGACTATGACATTCTGCAATCGCTGATATTCGTGAAAACTTACAAGCATTCCCATTCATTCCTCTAAAACGCATCATTCTTCTCAAACCTGTCTCACCTCACTCACACCTGTCGCAGATTAAACACTCCACCAATCCAGATAATTTTTTTATAATTAAATTGAATTTTTTATAGCTACAATCGCTATTGACTTAACACTCTCATGAAGTCAACATAGGATTACTTAGCAAACGATTCCTTAGATATCCGAATGTTTATTTAACACACTAATGCAAATTTATACAGCTCGAGCAATTATCTATAGAGTTATTCGGATTTAAGATAAATCCTGATTATCAACACCGGTAGTTTAGAATATGAGGATGACACGTGCAATACAGAATTACAACAAACTTTATCAGAGATAAGACAAGCATGCATAAGGGGAACTACAAATACACGATACAGTAGTTACTGGGAGCGGACTAAAGTCCACCTACACCGTGACCACGATGAAGGAAATAAATTTAAAAAGATTTCAGTAACTTTTAGCAAGTAAAAGACACGTCAAGTTATAATTTTGACCTGCGGTGCAATCTAGAATCAGACTACGGTTTGAGCTGAAATGGCAACAAGATTTCTCAAATAATGTCTCATTTAGTCGTTTATCTAAATCTGTAAAAATATACTTTCCTTCTAAATTCTCAATATTTCGTATGTATCTCCGTTTACCCATAAAGTCCTACAGCTTCACTATCCAATCTCTGGTTGATCACAGAGTAACGGGCGTAGCAGGAGGCACAATTTCGCTGCGCTAACCGTATCCTGGCTGGTTGGGGAATTCTTTGGATTCATCAGGAGTTTCTTACCTAGATTCTATGGCCTGGGTTTAGCCGTCGTGGTTTGATTCTATTCCAGCCACCTGGGTAACAAGCATCCCGGCAGACACGATTTGTGTTGGGCTTTGACCAAGCCATTCCCGTTGTATAAGGGCTGACAGATTGTACCTCACGGTCGATTCCGTTTTCATCGCTGGCAAGATAGTTGCCAGTGCTCGGGGCCCTAGGCCCCAAGGGCCCGATGGTTGTCGCATTTGCGTAGCCTAGGCCCCAAGGAGCCGATAGTTGTCGCCTAGACCCTGGCAGACAAGATGTGGGGTAAATTCCAAGAGATTATTATTGTTATTTTATGTATCGAGTACAAGACTTAAATATATTGAAATACGAAAACAATAATAAAGTAACGATGAAATAGAATTAAAAGAAGACAGACAATTAGCAGATATTCTTTCACTCGCTAAAGCGAGATAAAATACCAGTTTCTAGCCGAATAGCTGCTTTATCTAATTCATCTACCTTTCCCAGAATTAATTAGCGTTTATTAATAGCATAACGAACCGTTGAATATTTATTCATGGTTTAATATAACATACAAGCGACCTTATCGCCGGAAATAATTATCCAACTACAGATCTTATACTATTGAATGTCACTGATAATCCATTGTTGGTACGTCAATGTGTTATCTCACTATAGTTTTTTACGAAATATATACGTATATCTTTATGACTTAATGATCGGGACAGTGTCATCGCATTCTTTTAGGTGTTTATGGTACGTCATTTTGAGAAATCTGCGTCAATCAAATTTGCATAAAATATAAAGGAATCTCGAGGAAAAACAAATAAAAAAAAGCCCTGGAATATTAGAAAAATTAATGGACCAAATCATTTCACAATTTTTAACGACAACCAATGATTATTTTAACGGAATTACGGTAATTACCTCAACTACGAACCCTATTTGCTATATCAAAAGCCAAATAGGAAATGGGAAATATCTGACGAAAAGCAGTTGGAAGCAGCATCAACAAAGGAATTGAAAGAGGAAACTGGATCTTAACCAGAATTGATTTTATAGCATTGTCAGCGCCAGGCCACTTATAAGTACTAAAGAAGGATGAAAAATATCGCACGAAATATATTTAAAAAGGTGGTATTACGTAAATATTATTACAATGTATTACCACTCATACGAGAAGTATTTTACTGTTACAAAGCGCGGGTGCGTGTTCAACTTATAACGTGGTTTAAATTCTATTGAAATCATGAAAATATGTCATAATTGTTTTACATAGTGGTTCAAAATTTAACTTACAATTATTTGTCGACATTACAATTTATTGTCCACAAAACAACTCGTGCTTTTGTACATTAATAATGAATGACTGTGCGTTAGCTGTCTCTGATTTTGGAAAAAGAATCGTAAATGTTCGTGCTTCAAGAAAGGAATGTCGTGTGAAAACACCCTAAAGGGTACATCTACAAGTAATAGTTCAAAGTCTTGTTGGAAAGCCGTGTTAGGGCCTAAGAAAAAGTATGGATCGTACTGTTGTGCAGCCAACGTTATTTTCTTTGTTTGATGTAGAATTCTTTACTGGTTGCAAACATCTATTGGTGATGACCGTTATTTTCAGTAATTTTGGAAATATACTGTCTGAAAGTTCTATTAGACTAGAGCTTTGTTAAATATCATTATACTTCCCATAAAAAAATATAATAATAGTCATAATGTATATATGCTGCTATAACAACGAAATGAATTGTTTTCTAAATTAAATAAATTAAAATAACTCTATATGATAACGCGTCACGCACTGAAATTCCTGATGCTCTTGAATACCCAAAACTTGAATTAACTTTTTACTTAAAGAATAATATAAACACTAAAACAATTCGATTTGCCCAACCGCGATTCGAACTAAACGGAAAGGTTGTGGTAGCATCGCTCCATTGTTCACGATAGCATTTGCTAAATGTCAAGGTCAAATACACGTTTCATAATAGATATTATCTTATATTCTTATCTTATATATATTCTTTAAATTAAATTTCTATCAACTAAAAATACCATACTGCAGCATCTTATATGCCATCGCATTTTAGAAACTGACTCATTGAGAATGCCACTAGATTTCACGAATTCTTACCGATTGATGTTTAATTTGGGAAATTATGTCAAAGAATCGATTGAGTTTACATTATATACATAAGTATTACATTAAATACGAACATTTATGGCGGGGACGCAAGGAAAATCGTGCGAATACGAGTTATTTAGCCGTTTCACCGGGATTATCGTTAAACGAAAACATAAAATGCCACGGACAGGAATAGAGGAACCTGAGGATATAAAAGCAACTGAAGAAACTGAAAGAGTCGTCAAAACGGATGAACCTTGCCCGGGGTCGGCCGAGCAGACACATCACACACCGTTATCTTCAATGTTGAATTATTAATATAATGGTGCACACAAACAAAGGGTTACTTAAAGCAAGTAATAATTACTTGGAAGAAGTAAACGGTGAGTTTGCTTGATTCTACGGCCAAGAAACTCGGTGTCTTGAAAGAAAATTTAAGAAAGCAATTGCTTGTTCAAAATAAGTGAATATCTTTTACTTTTTTACATCCTACTCTTTATCAGCAGTTTAGCGACACGTTAGGTCGCCTTTACTAGACCGGGTCACATATGTACATAAAATTATAAAAATGCTTTCATCCGAAAAATTTCTAACAGTACGTGTAAGTCAATGAAAGTTAGTCATACTTCTTCGTCTCATCGGGGACGATTTTAGCTTCAACGTAAATGGCGCTAAAAGCAGTGAATATAGGATAGCTTTATTTTTGCAAATGGAAACCCCTACTTTTTGTTACATATCCCAATCCTACGCTTTTGTTTTTTATCAAACCTCATAAAGGAACTTATAATAAATTCCGATTAATCAACAAGGGCAAAAACAAAAACATATTCCGAAAATTTGATAGAATGCACTTGACACATCTCTTAGGCAGCTGTCAAATATTGTTACCACTTGCTGATGGAAATTTTTAGAATTCTTAAAAATTTTAGAATCAACGTTGTGGTATGGCAAAATATAAAAGCACGACAATTAAGATAACCTTAAAAATTGCCAGTGTTCTTAAGAATCCCTTTAAAAGAAACTTATGGTTAATACTGACGTAATGAGTAACATAATGGTATATTATTTCAAGCCATTTTATGGGAATAATACATACGATGGCAGGCTATTGGCTGCAATTAAAGAAACATTCTGTAAATATTTATTACTGCATTACTGACAAATATTGTGCTTGTATTGATCACAAGGCTACTCATTCGAAAACAATAAGAAAGATAATTTTTCGCTTACACAATCAAAAACGTCGAAGACATCGCTTTGTGGTACACGTGGAGATCATTTACATGAAGGAAAGATACGATAGACGATACTTATTAAATACGTGAAACGATGTGTGAAGTTGAAGAAAATGTCAAGTTAGGAGCACGTTTTCCATTTAACTTTTATAGGATAGACTGTATTTAACGTATTACAAAGATCCCTATAAATCGTTATATTATAATTAGTTTTCTCGCTTTTATTTAGAGCTTATTTCAGTTTTGTTTTTTCTTTTAAATTTAGTTTCATTATCTAGCACTTTCCTCGCCTATACTTAGGAGAATGACTGATTTTCCAAATTCTTAGCTCGTGTCCAAAATTCTTGCCCTCAATTTATTACTGTTCAATTTAAATCTCTGTACGCCATACGCATAACCAAAATTGGAGGAAATTTAGATTCACTATATGCATAGGTACTGAGTGTGATCAACATAAATTAGGTATTGCCTGTATATCCACCATCATCTTTCGTTAATCTAGCTACCGCTAATATTCTCGTTATTTTTTTTTAACTACGAAATTAGCAGAGACTAGACAGACTCGTATTTATTCGTCTATCAGAATGGGTTCGTGTTGCCTACTGGTTTCCTCAAGAGTCGACAAAACACGCTATTACTATAAATATAAGTCGATAGATTTGAATGCTAACCTGTCTATGCTTACGAAATTCAATAACTATACTATTTATTAGGATTTAAAACGGGGATATCGATAATGACTATGTAATCTCATAAATTTATTTTAGTACTGTGCCCGATTAACTATTTCTTTTAATGAGTTATTTGAGAATTTCTCCTTTAAACTGGTGCAGCAACAGATAATGGAATTCTGGTTCAGTTCAGCGTGCAATTACGCAATAACAAAGTAATATTCGACGTACTGAAAACGTGCCTCCTTTCTTACACAATTCCATTACCTTCACATATCCATACATCCAAATCCGATAAGGATAGTTTTGGTTTGATTTCTTTTGCTCTTAAGATCCAAGGCAATACTTTCTACTTGTCTTTTTTATGATTATCCGGTAGCTGCTCAAGGAAAAATAATTATTTGATAAGGAGGAAAGGTATTTGCAAGTTTACTCCGGATTTAAGGTCTGTTAAAGACCCAAACGCACTCATCCGTATAATCCTTTGTCTACGATAAATATTGACATTTCGCAGTTCTGTTTGCTTTCTACGTTAGAGCTATCTCTCTAAAATGTACTTAATTTAATGTAAGTTACATAATGAACTGTATCAAGAGGATAATTTTTCGTGATTATTCGTTGTTTCTTTAGTAATGCTTTTTTAAATTTCATGTATCAGTAGTTGCCAGGCAACAAAAAATTAGCTGTTTGCAGCTATTGAGTATAGAAGGGACGTTAGAAACAGTAGGACTATTTCGTTGAATTCCTTCCGATGAAAAAATTTTGTTTACCACATTCACCTTATTTTTAGGAGAATCCCTCGTCGACGAAATCAATAGCCGGTATACTCTGCCCGGTTTGGCAAATTCAAATAAGTAGCAACTATTTTAGGCATTTTTCTAAACTGATGTATTCCTACAACCTGTCTGTAAACTTTTCCATTCTGGTATTTGAAGAAAAATCCCATTCTATTCTTAAAGCTACATACTTCCGGTAAACATTTAAATACATGACACTAACTACAAAAGATCTTGGTTTATTAGCTTTAGAGTCAGGTATGCTAATTAAAAGTTTAGTTTGTAGCTCTTCTACATCTATTATAGTCATTTTCACTAACTCGTCCATTCTACATGCTCCAGAAATACCGAATGTTACAGCAACCTACAAATATAAATACACAAGATTACAAGAAAAGTTTTGCAACTAATTACTTTAATCATCAAATACTTTTGATCTGAAGCTTCCTGAACAAATTTGTTAATTTTCCCTTTTATTAAAATTTTTGATTATTTTGGTCTGTAACCTTCGCCTTGCCTTTTTAAAAATGAACGAAATTTTGGATATTCGGATATATCCATGTTATATTTAATTGCAAGGGTTGATTTAAACATGGAATAATTAGTCCACAAAGTTGAAAATTTAATCTTTAAGCAAAGCTCTAAGAAGCATGCAATAACAACATATTCAGAAAAAGAATCTGTGTTTTTCTTCCTCCGATAATCCATAAAACTATTGTGTCTCCACTGTTGCGGAAGGAGTACCAGGGGGGGAATATCCTTCATCGCTCGTTATAATGGCACACTTTATACTCTGTGCCGCTTTGCCTCGGTTTGCGCCTCGGCGAGCTATCTTGACGTCGTCCGGAAATGTTAGGCTTTCAAGAAGAAGGCAAGAAACTTAAAACGATTTATTTATATGTTAAGTAGCATACCAACAGTTCAAATACTTATCCTTTCTTAATTTGTAGCTGCAATAATAATGCTTGACTTATGACACTATATGATAAGCCACTATATGATCCAATAAGTTCAGTAAGGCTTATGCTTCATTGTGATGCTATTTGAACTTCACTTCTTTCAAAAAACATATGTGCCTGATAAACATCACAACCATTTCTTTTACACAAGAGCTTAGATTTAGCAAGAACCATGTTATTACTAAGCCTACAGAAACAAGTACATTTCCCGGACGCTTCACGAAATTAGCAGAGAAAGCGTCTTTTGTCGACCCTTGGGGAAACCAGTAGGCAACACGAACCCATTCTGATGGGACGAATAAATACGAGTCTGTCTAATCTTTGCTAATTTCGTTGTTAAAAAAAAAAATAAGGAGAATATTAGCGATAGCTAGATTAACGAAAGATGATGGTGGATATAAAGGCAACACCTAATTTATGTTGATCACACTCAGTACCTATGCACATGTTGAATCTAAATTTCCTCCAATTTTGGTTATGCGAATTGCGTACAGAGATTTAAATTGAACAGTAAGAAATTGAGGCTAAGAATTTTGGAAACGAGCTAAGAATTTGGAAAATCAGTCATTCTCCTAAATATAGGCGAGGAAAGTGCTAGATAATGAAACTAAATTTAAAAGAAAAAACAAAACTGAAATAAACTCTAAACAAAAGCTAGAAAACTAATGATAATATAACGATCTATAGGGATCTTTTTAATACGTTAAATATAGTCAATTCTATAAAAACTAAATGGAAAAGGTGCTTCTAACTTGACATTTTCTTCAACTTCACACATCGTTTCACGTATTTACCAAGTATCATCTATCATATCTTTCCTTCATGTAAATGATATCCACAAAGCGATGCCTTCGACGTTTTTGATTGTGAATATCTTAATCGTACATCGAGATGATGTTCGATGGCTCCGAAGGATATATTTTTTTTTATCTAGACATGCACTTGTTGTGTAATTTCCTAGTTTTCACCTGTACTTTCGAACGTACGTACAACAAAAGTAATCTCTTGACCTGATCGGAAGAACTAGAACACCGCTAAGTTTATATCCTTGTTAATTTAGAAAGTTCATCATTTGCTAATACACATCATTGAATGTCGATGTTACCACGTTATTTTGCGAGTAAGGTTTTCGCAAATTATCTTGAAGTAAGATAAAAAAAATGTCTAAGAGTATTAATTAAAGTAATATGCGTTGGTGTCTAAGAGGATAAAAATTAAGCTGCTGTAATGAAAGTATTAATTAACCATATATAATTTAAGGAAAGCATTGGAGCTTAAGAGAAATTCATAGATGGTAATGGGCAGAATATTTAGTGAAGGCAAATATCGCAGATTGCATGCTTAGCAATCTATGATAGCAGAACGTTTCAAAAACACTAAAGTCTAAGTGGGAGCAATATTAAGGAAGTCAGCGTCTGAACGATTGACTCTTAATGAATAAACTAATTCTTAATTCTGAAGAGACTAAACTAATGATATTCGTGGAAAAAACGATGACTTCACATTAAGCATTAATAATAATAACATTTCAGTTCAAAGCGTAAATGATTCACACAGTTGGGTTTAATTGTGGATATAAAATTAAATTGGGACTTACATATTAGTAACGCAAACTTAACAAAACTTAATGAAGCTCTATAAACATATTAAGAAAAATGAAGAAGATGTACGATATCACAACTCTAAAAATTATATATTTTATTCAATTTTATGCTCATTTGATCTACTTCTTCGGGGCTCAAATTATTTGTCTTAAACTTTTGATGTGCATTTAACGTGATAAACACCATTGGCTGGTTTGCAGAATTTAAGTGTGGACGTACTAGTATCAGTTGCGAATTTCGTGAAGGTCGTCCATCAACTACTGTTTTTCCGGTTCGACATGTGACATATCGAGAGATAGAGGCATCCTTGGCCTTGGTAAAAGTCAAGCACAAACAAATTTTGGGTACTTATAGCATTGGATCTATTTGTTTAAAATATTCTCGTCTACAAAACATTTCCTCTTGAACCGGAAATGGTTAGCAACTTTCTTATTTTAAATGCAATGATATAGTTTTTCGCATTGCATGTAATTTAAAATCAACTGTCTTCGAGAATGTGGACATTTTACAATTTGTGCCACTGTTGGTGAAATTAAATACTGGAGAATGTAATGGAAATTAAGGTATTTACTTATTGTACCGTTTCCAAATATAGTTTCAAATTGAAAAAACTACTTTTTTTGTAATGCAGACCATAGTTACGTATATAATATTCAACGCCACAGGTCTAAGAATAGTTAAATAAATAAATTGAATCCAATTACAAAATATTGCGGCAGCACTTCATAATTTGATAATTTAATAGTTTTAGTTTTATTTGCTAATGTTCACTTAAAAGTAAGATGTCCGCATCATTTTCTTCAAGAACTACTTGCTTTATTGTTCAAATATTGTTTTTTTTTATACAATTGTTATAAACATTTCCAAAACTTCCAATTACTTTAGCATAAAATTCAAAATGTTGAGAAGATCTGACGATTTAAATATTCTTATGGAGCTTACAATAAGCTATTGTAAGCAATGCATTTTACTTTTCTGCTTTATTTTGACCTAACCTCGAATATGTGCCTTGTATTCTAAGGTTTAATAGCAATAACCGCTCAGTAGGCAAAGTGTAGATTAATTGAATATTTCTATTGAAGTATTGTTGTTCGGTGTATTTGTTTGCACAGTTGGAGCAACCATCTGCTTGTGCCGGCCTGAAGTCTTCTCCCATGTATTTAACTCAATGTATCGTATGTTATTGGTTGCACGAGGAACGTTAATGGTAAATAAAACGAATCCGGTAAGAACTGAAGTTCAATTAAGGTTTATTAATCCTCTGACTCAGCTAAAACTATTGCATAACCGCCGCGGTATGGCGTGAGTATTTTTTTTATTGCACGATTGAAGATTAAAAGTCACTAAAATAGTTTGTAAAATTATAATTTTTATCACATTTATTTTAACGTAATATTTATCTTTTCATTATTTGTACAATACTGGTTATGCATATTATGTAAACATGGCGCTTTTTTTAATTTGCATATCAAAAGAAAGTCGGAAGTTATATCTTACGTTTGAGCAATAAAACTGTCGCCTGCGGCAACTTGCATTAAATCGTTGATTTATTTTATTAGCCAATTAAAGTTCTCGCTAATGAAACGAACATAAAAAGTAATAAATGTAGTCCTTTCTTCTAGGTATAGATCATCTTTAAATTAAACAAACGTCCAATAATGTACATTAATTTTTGATAGGTGCTCCAACACTAAAACGCTTTAAATATTATACAGGGTGTTCTCGAAATTGAATCATTTATTTTAACGGGTTGTACAACTTGTAAAGAGAAGTCAGTTTACCAAAAATCATTTATATAAAAGTTGCAGAGTAACAGTGTTTGTAGCTAGTTACAATAAACATGCGAAAAAATGTGGGAAAAATGCATGCTTACCGGTAAAATTCATCCCGTTGTTACAAAAATTGTTAATAATTGTCACCATTTGTTCGGTTAGCGCAAAGTCTTGCTTGGCCTATCCATAGCTCACCACAAGTTCCGAGAAACTTTTCAATAAGCTTATGTTAATATTCTCAATCACTGCGTTGTAAACACATGCGATTTTTGTTTACTGAAACTGAAGATTTTCCTAAAAGAGTTGAATTTTGTCAGTGGCGATTATATTAATACAACAGAAATGATAATTTTACCAAATTCATTTCAGTTACCGACGAGGCCACATTTACAAGAAGTGGAGTTAATAATTTCCACAACCACTATGCGTGGCCAGTAGAAAAATCGCATACTGTGACAAGAACCCATTTCCAGCATAGATTGTCCGTGAATGTTTGAGCTGGCGTGGTAAATAGCATTCTTATTGGGGTTTATTTTCTTCCAGCTCGAAATTTATTTAGACATTCTTCGACGCACTATGCCACAATTATTAAAAGATGTTCCTTTAAATGTGAGCCAGAATATGTGGTTTCTACATGATGGAACGCCGCCACGTTTTAACCGAGGAGTTTACGAACATTTAAATAATTAGTTTCCTAATAGGTGGACCCATTTCTTGGCCCGGGTCTAACGCTTGCGATGTTCTTCGTGAACATCCGAATTTTATTTTTGAGGCGTGTGGTCAGTCATGGATACGCCGAGCAAGAACCGACCAAATGGCGACAATTATTATGAACAATATTGCATGCATTTTTCTAATTTTTATTATAACTGATAACTACAATTACTTAAACCCTCTCTCTATTATTCTGCAACTTCTATATAAATGATTTTTGGTAAACTGACTTCTCTTTATGAGTTGTACAACCTGTTAAAATAAATGACTCAGCTTTGAGAACACCCTGTATGTTTGTCGGTTAAAAAATGTTCAATAAACTAACCGAATCATTTAACTTTGGACCATTTTCTTCAGTTGAAGGCAATTGTAGCAACTGTAAAACGTCTATCGGTCGGTTAAGAGGGTTTGTCCGATAAATAATTTTCACATTTATCTTTGAGGTGAAAACAATAGGCATTTATAATAATCTATTTTTCATCTGGAACAGTACAACTTCAATGTGAATTTAGCCATGTTTTCCAGTTTCAATACTACGGTAACGAGGAACATTTAAAACCTAAATCTCTGAACCCAAGAACCTACACCGATACGTTTGCTAACTAAATAACATTTCCAAACAGTACAGCTAACAACCCTCTTATGAACGATATTCCATTTATTCTACGTTTATTAAGGCCGATCAGTTGACCAATCTCAAGTGCAAATTCAATATTTTCCTACACATTGCGGTTACTTGGTTTGCTGACCATCAAAATAGTTTCAACAATATCAACGGGACGTCTTTCCACGAACAATCCCACTACTGAGGCCTTATTATTATCAAACCCCATACTAGAATCTATACGAAAAGGAAAAATAACGTGAATATTGAAGGAAGCTATGCAATCATAACGAGCGCTTAGCTTATCGATATAAACATGCGTGCAATCGCAGAGTTTCCTATATAGGATTTGTTATTTGTTTATAATCCACGAGAATAAATATTCTCGTTTCGGTATAAATATATTCGTTCTCGGTTTGTAAATACAAACCTGTCGTATTTTTACGATTACCGGATTGTTATCAAAATAAATTCGTTCGTTTACCTTTGAACGTGATTTCCTAAACAACCTCATACAGCTATGAGCAAAACTAATCAGATTGTTTATAGTTGTCACGCTCCCTTTTCGAAATGGCGGTAGGTAGATTACTAAATCCTACAGTGTCCAAAGTACCCGGTAATAATTTTTTATACCGGTTGTGACGGCTCAACATGGTTTCATTAACATCAACATCAAATCCAATATGTAACAACAATTTTTAGTTTCTGCTTGGTGGACCTTCAGGCACCCTCAGGGACGTCAAATAGATTCCTGTGTAGAAACGTGACTAGCTTCATTTGAACAGAATATTTTCTCTTCGTATATTTCAAAATAGCACAGTATCTTAAATAATGCCTAAGCCATTTTTATGTAAACTATTCCAACTGGGCATATGAACGTTTGAGCATGACAAAAGGCGAAAAAACGAAATTCCGAGGATTGGCAAGGAATTCTTGGAACCGATTCATTGATGTGGTCGGTAGCTCCCTGAGCAGCTTGAAAAGCTCCTTGAACAGGATAAGCTGTTCAGACAGGTGTTCAAGGAACTGTTGTACTTCGTATCTCAACTAGAGGGTGACAGTTAACTTAGAATAGTGAGGAATTCAAACTTATTTGAGCTTTGTAAGCGCCTTTTCCTTTATATTTCTTACCTGCTTATTTTCAAGTTGTTTTCTGTACTTTCATATTTCTGATTGTAACAAATAGCGTCAACCCTGAGGATATCATCAAGTTAATAATGCGGGAATCTATATCATCTTAAAGACTAAAAATTTTAAAAATGGAAAAACATCCCTATGCAAGACGCGTTATGCACATAACGGGATACTAAACCTGCAGAAACGAGTACGCTTTATGAAATTAGCAGAGACTAAGCAGACTCGAGTGTTGTTGACTCTCGGAGAAACCAGTAGGCAACACAATGAGTGTGTCTAGTCTCTGCTAACGTCGTGAAGCGCAACCCGTTTCTGCAGGCTTAGGGTGTAGTCGTTTGGAAAACTTGATTCTGCATTGATGTTGTTGAAATGATGCACATAATAAGAAGGATGATATCAACAATAGGACATACTGCCAGAGTGGAACTGATTTGCAGATTAACTTAAAGATATGATTGCATATTGATATTCTTTGCAATTGCATCAGCGTTTATTGTTCTGTATCATGATTAATGATCAAAACCTTAGCACATTTTCTGGAAATTGAGAATATTGACATAATTTTGCACCTAACTGTAAAATGAATTTAGTAACATGTGATAACGTTTCCTTTTAATACACAAACAAAAATATTTTCAGAACGCGACCGATAAGCAAATAATATCAATACGTACAAAACACATTTATGAAATTGGGGTAATTTAGCGACAAGATTGCATCAGTGTATCAAACGAGAAAAACATTTCCTCATATTTTTCGCTTTATTTTTAGAACATTTGTGTGAATGGATATAAACTTGTTTTTGGATTTTGCCTTGATTAGTTGCAATTAATTTTTCAAAATGGATAATGTGATGCAAGTAAGCTGTTTATTTTTGATATTTATCATTTGAGCATAAACAAATTTCTAATAGTGTTTCAAGAAAAAACGTGGTCAATGTCCAGGTTTTTGAAAAAATACACGGTATGTACTTTGGATTCTATTTAAATTGCTGAAAAACATTATTAGTTCAAGGTACCAATGGGTTAATTTAGCACTGAACTCTTTAAGGTGCTTTGGAATTTAAGATGAGAACGTTCTTAGGACACTTGACAATCTCTGTGGTCTAAAATTCACAAATTATGGTTACTATTGATCAACCACCTTCTTCCTCATAAAATCTTATTTCTAGGAGGGCTCTTTTCTGTTCCTTCGCTTAAATTCGAGTTCGCGTAGCAAAATTTGCGATCATGTGCATTGCGTTCACAAAACTGTATCAAAGGAGGTTATGTCATGAAATAGAAATACATATGGTGGGAGTGTACAGTAAAAATATTGATGATTGTAATATTCCAAATCAATCCATTGCTTTTATCATTTGATTTGGAATTGACTGGCTGTGTTAAAAAAGGTATATTTTTAAAAGCACTAGTATATATGGATAGGAAGATCCGAGTTGGCGTGATCTATACTGATCTTTCCGAAGCATTTGGCTCTCTTGATTACAATATTTTACTTCAAAAATTAACCGGCTTTAGATTTTCCCATAACTTGTTAATCGTAGATGTATTATTACATGGATAAAAGAATCAATTGTTTTCTGCATTAGATACTAGTCGTACGAATTCACATCAACGTTGGATAATGCATTGGGTCAACTCTGACATATATTATGACACCTCTTGAGAGTCTCTTAGGGAGTAATGTTTAACATATACGCAGAACTTTATTGGTTACACCAAACAACCTTGATTAACAGTGAAGAATTTTTTCAAGCACTTCTCGAGTTCCAATATGCTTCAAACATTACCTAAAGTATACACAACCTTTGCTAATAAGAAGGAGCACTTGTAGATTTTCGCAAACGTATAAAGAGTACTCTAAAATGGCACGCGGGTGTCCCTCTGAACATCCAAATAAAATTAACACATAAGCAATTCCAAGAATCAAAATCCGTCACATGTTTCCATGGTTTAGCGTGTACTCACCTACGGGCTGCTAAATCAGGTACTACCAAAAAGTGTTTTTCTATAAATATTCACTACAACTATTACAGCAAAAAAGTGATGGTTAAGTGAAACTGAGGGAGCGCAAACTGTGATTGCGAGTTCTACAAGAACTTCGCAAACTAAAACTGCTCGGAAGTTAAAGTGTTCACGTCATACTGTTGAGTTAGCCGTAAATAATTATAAAACAACTGAAACTTATAAAAATAAACCGGGAAGTAAAAGTCTCAAAATAATACCAGCCGTCTATTAGAAACATTTTCTCTTTATGGTAGGAAAAAAGAAAAATTAGTGCAGAAGGTGGTCCAAAAATTTCGGCTAGAACTATAAGGTTGTAGGTAAGGAAAAAGTAATTATTTTCCGAGATCAACAGAAAAATTGAATCAGAAAAACATTGCTTTCAAATTAAATCCTATCATTAATTTTAAAGGATAAACATTGCTTTTGATAGACAGAGTGAATCCATGGTTCCTTCTTCAGCTTTTTGGTAACCCTGGAACCATCTTTGTGTACCCTGCCATACAGTTCGAAAGACTAAAGAGTGAATACACGTAAACTGATTCCATCTCCTGGATTGATTCAAACGAATATTTGTGGCACTTTACAAAAACTCTACCAAAGAATAACAAACACTCTTCAAAATCAGTACTTGTCATTAAAGTCCGAGGAGCTCGTACGTAATCAATAACGTTTTAAGTTTTGCAAAGTTTGAGATGTTCGGGTTTTATTTCCCAAGCCTGTATATCGGATTTTGTTTCGGAGTTAAATTGGTAATTAAGGTATTGTCTGTTAATGGTTTCTACAGTTAGCTTAAAAGCAACTTAGTTATACAACTTCATTAAAGTATTCAAATTTCTTTGTAGTATAATTTAGAAAGTTTAAATGGGACTTTATATCATTTAACATTGCAATAACAGAGCTTTATGGAGGAATAGGTTAATAAAAAAGTGTTTAAATGTCTATCGATCACTTTTAGACTCTAATTGATTTCATTTGAACTTTTGTTACCTCTTCAAGAATGTAATATACGAGAATCGTTTAATACGTCCTTAGAAAAAGAAAGGAGAACAAAGTACATTTGCTCCTCGGAGTAGGGCGATGACTTCCTCGTTCGACGTGAACCGTTGTCCGCCAGGCCATTTTTTCAAATTTGGAAATAAAAAGAAGTCACTCAGGTCCAATTCCGGAGAATACGATGGATGTTGTACCAATTGAAACTTTAATTCCATAATTCATTTGGCCATCGAAGCTGCGCAAGTGTGCACCCGCACAGTGCACTTACAATACTTTCCAGTTATTGTTTGTCGTTTTTCCAAGTAGTCGGCGTAAATGATTTCGCATACATCCCAAAAATCTGAGGCCATCACCTCGCCGGCCGATTTCACCGTCTTCGCATTCTTCGGAGATCGTTCAAAAACCCACTGTTTCTTCGCATGCGGAGGATAGTAGTGTTATCCACGTTTCATCTATAGTTATATATCGACGGAGAAACTTGTCAGGATTGCAACGGAAAAGTGTCAAAACAGCCTCAGAGTCGACCACACGATCGCGTTTATTCTCCCATCTTCCCGAGATTCTTTCCACACACAATTTTTCGAAACTGAAGACACTATACCTTGCGATATGCCTGTGGTGTCAACTACTTCGTGCACTTTGATTCGTCAATCACTCATAACCATATCCTGGATTTTATTAATTATTTTATTATTTTATTAATCATTTTGGGCGTAGTCACTACCTCTGGACGTTCAGAATGATGTTAACCTTTGTGGATATACGGCCACATTTGAACTCACTTACCTAATTATAAACAGTTGCTAACACAGGAGCAGATGTGCCATGAACTTCATCCAACTCAGCTTTGATCTCTTTCGGTGTTAAGCCCTTTAAATATAAGTGTTAGATCACCTCTGGAAACTCACTCTTTTCTATTTTTAAGCATAAACAACTTACTAGAAACAAACCACAACGAGCGCCATTGCTTAGATTTTCTAAGAGCTTCTTGAACCATCCTCGTAAATGAATTGAAATCGTAGGAATAGAATAATTAATAATATTGTTAATTTGATTAAACATGGCGTTAGCTTTAACAAGAGACAGAAAAATTAAGCTACCATAAAAATTAATTGTTTTACCGCAGTGTCATTCTAATAAATATGATAAGGAGCAATATTTGTAAGAGATATGAATTGTATTTTATCATTATTTATTTAAAGCTTCCTTTTTTCACCATACGTTTTTTAGCAGTACTGAAATGTTCACGCAATATGTGTGTTGTCTACTCAAAGCTTTGAAAATTGAAAAAATTACAACGCTTAGCTTGTACCAAACAAATAAACAATGTAATTGAAACATCCAGAGAACTACCTAGGTATCTGAATACAATTACGCGATATGTCCAATGGAATTACATAAATCACAGTATAGAATGTATAAATTTCTGGTCCAATCGTGGATTATTACAAAAAGTTATTAGATTGAACAACCAAACATATTGAAGTTCGAAGGATGTCAAAATTATATGTAAAAATATCTCGTCTTAGAGCCCTAGGGGCCCTTTTCCTCCAGAAGAAGGGTATCTACGTGGGCGGAATTGATTTATATTTATATATATCGCCTTGACACTACTAGGAAACTGAAAAATATATACCAATAATAGCCTTTGGCCATGAACATTGACAGTGATAAAATATCTACAGGGATCAGAATATGCAGTTATATAGAACATATGTACGTAAGCAATACATTTATTGCATTACTAGAATGCTTTAATATAGTGCTGTTTCTGAGAATTTCACATGTAACATAAATTCCCCAATAAATCCTTTGTTTTTTAAAAAGATTTTCTTGTTTGTCATATTAGAATTTATTATTGTAAACTTATTTACTGAATAGTGATTCTTCAACTTAAATATTTGGAAATTTATTTAGTTTTTTTTTTAAGAGTTTTTCTAAGGATGCATTCCGCAAAATGTACGAATCATCAGTTTTTTCTAAAAATTCAAATAATAAAAAGTGCTTGGGAATTCGCAAATATTATGGAAAGATTATAAATGGAGTACAAGGTGGGCCAAATTCGATAGTTTTAACAGGGAACTATATTTCTAAAGGAATTAGACAAAAACTGACATAAGCTTTTGGAGCTCAATTTTAAAGAGAAATCGATTGGTGAAATCCCTATTTTTATATCTTCCTTAATATAAGAGATACAGAGCGTTCTTTTAAAATGTGCAATTTTTAAAAACCCTTGTAACTTTTTTATTTGTGAAAATGCTTCATTTATATAAAAACTATATTAGGGCGCTTTTTGACGCAGAATCCTATGCTCTAATTTTTTCTTTTTTTAAACTCCTATTTTTTTGAGATATTATCAAGACTTGTGTTTTTTTATATGGAACACCCTATATATTTTTACACTACTGAATGTGTGATACAACACACTTGATATTTTATTTAAACAATTTTTAAATTATTTGTTTTTGTTCATTTCACATTATTTTAAGTGTTCCTAAGTAGACCATGATTTTTATTTCATGATGGCTTCCGTCACTACACCCAAAGTGCCCGCTCCAAGTTGCTTGCTAGAGGAATTCAAAAAATGGCTAATTTGGACACTTTTGCTTGCACAGAAAGCTGTAGGAGGAGTTTTCGGATCGTATTTACAAAATATGATATACTTGAAAATCTAAACGCGTCCTTCGGGCTTGTGACTAAAATGTTTATTGCATCATTCGAAGAGCGTTCTTGTAAGTCCTTGGATATTTAATTATGGTTCCTCTTCACTAGCAAGCAACATTTTATTTTTTGATTGTAACTTAAAACTACGCGGTACTAACTAATAAATCATACATTGTACAAATATTTTTTAATGAAATCGTAGACAGTTTGGAAGAAAGTGCTTCAGAAAATTCACTGATTCTATATTCTGATTGTTTCTTACAAATGTGAATTCCCAATAAACTAACAGTATCAGTACACCAAAAGATATGGGAACAACCCAACCAAGTGATTTCCATTATTTCAAGTATTCAGAATTAATAACAGCAACGTTAAAGAAAAGTAATGGCACAAATGATCAAAATACCATTTAATGCACGAAATTAATTTATCCCAAAATGACATATAGGATCTGCATTAAAGAGCGTGGAGATATCAATCATATCGTTTCGGGTTGCAGCAGATAAAAACAAAATCGATGAATTAATTGAAGATCTTTTTCGAAAGGCCAACTCAACATCAATTACCTAGTGGTTCAGGAAGCAAATCAATGGCAGGACTTATCAACTTTTAAACGATGTTCATATTAATAGGAGGAGTGAAAATAAAAAAGGTAATTTCTCACTAAGTGAGAAAGGACTTTCTTTTTTAATTTCCACTTCTCCTATTTAAGTTACATTCGCACAGATTCACCACGAATTATATGATATTCACATAGTTTCTTAGTTTCGCTTACGTATTAGTTTTGAATAACTCACCCAATCGGACCCAAAGTGAAGTATGTCCTTCGTTTTCCCAAACGTCCGCTCTTGTGATTAAGATCGAGGCTAATGGAGAAATCTCAAAACCAACAACTGTAAAATTTGATCTATAAATCACGCTCACACGGTTAGTCAGCAAGGATTACATGACGCGTTGTTTACCGTATAGTATGGATTCATGCTTCTTTTGCTTGTAGGGCCAATTATAGTTACGGATCAACATTATTTTTTGAAAAGCTTACAAAAGCATGATATTGAGAGCATACTCACCGTGGATGATGATGCATGTTTCCGTAATTAGGACCAGCCTGCTAGGCCTGTTCTGCAAGTGTCTCTTTAATATTTCAAACTTTATTTCTTGCGTTAACTTTAACGTAGCGTTTACGTAAAGTGGCGCGAAATTAACATGAGAATGAATGGGAAATATAAAATAATTTCCTACTACTTTGATAAACGACATTTTTCTGTTGACAAATTCTTTTGCAAAGCACGGAATTACACAGAAACGTCATCAAACGAAAAAAGCGATAGGCACCAGATTGAATGAGCACATTAGGCACTACAAATATGGAAAGATAGAATCATCAAGTGTAGCACAATACATAAACAAAACTGGACATAATTGTCAGTTAGAACACCTGAACTTGATTAAGAACGTAACTTCGCCACGAGCATTAAACGCTTACGAAATTATTTACGTAAAAAGCAACATCAATTTGATGAATAGTCAGGTCGTTCTTATTTATTAAGGTAAGACGGACACATGACACGAGAGACAGTTTCGTCTATTTTTCCTTATTTTTCGCATGTCTTAGATTTGGGCTATATAGGCGGCAAAGTAGATACATACAAATAAAGATTTTTCTCGAGAATTAGGGATAGAACACATATGTTAGAATTAGAGTTTTTTCTCGCATCATTCGGTTATAGTTCATAATGGGGAAACAGCTGCTCCGGACTAATTAATCAAGCTTGTGTGGCGCGAAGTATGCCGATGCTTTAATGTCGTTTATTACCAGTTTTTGTAGTAATCATGACATGCAAATTCAAAAACAGAATGTAGAAAGTAGTAATACAGCGCCGCGATAGTGTTAAAGTTTTGGCACTTCACCTTAATTTTTACGATAAATATTTAGCTTGTTACTGCAAGCCCTTAAAAAATACAATACCCCTACAAACACCAATCCTACATAGAGCACGATTTCGCTCTTTCAAAATAGTAACGGTCAAATTTTTTACATATATCTGAATTGTGTACGGTCGGACGTTCCCGATCGATCTGATCTTATTTGCATATTTATGTTCTAAAAGAGCAGACCGCAGAAATGTATTTTATTCATTTATGGAAAAATATCTCCTAAAATATGCATAACGTCGATACTACAAGGCAGCAGCGCGCGTCCAGCAAGCATTTTTCAATCGCTTCTGCTTCAATAACGGTGCGTATTCGTATAGCTAGTTCTAATATTGAGCTATTTTATTAAATTAAAACGAACGAAAATGCATTTGATAATCGCGTGCGTTAGCAAAAGACGTATATTGGACATCTAAACAATAATAAGTTTATGCCTAAATTTTGACAGCAAACAATAAAAAAGTTGAAAATCAATAGAATTTAATTATTGCTAAATTAAGAACAATCAGTGGTGCACTGTGGTTACGAAGCTGGGGATCACATAAAGACAACGCTTCAATTTCCTCGTGTATGTTTTTTGTCAAGTACAATGCAACGGAAATACACAAGGAAATGAAAGCCGCCACTGAAGAGCTAACCCTGCCTAAAAAATTAACATTTGCACGTGAAAAGAACGGTAGACACATTCAGAACTTTCGGAATATTTCAAGTAAGGTATCTTTGAAATTGAAACTCGTCCTTCTCTTAGATAGCCTATTATTGCATTTAGATTCTGTGGTTTTCAGTTTTGCCAGGGCAAAGCTCGCGCCTTTTAGCCTTTTAGATCGTTCTCAAAGTAGGATTCCGTTCAACTCCTAAGTGTTGTATTCTCTTGTTAGGTAAGGCTTCCAACGGTTATGCATTGCTGCTTCCTTCTACTTGTTGTCGTCAATACATGGGTTACATCAGGTATTCTAGGGACCCGATGGCGGTGGGCGAACAAACAGGGGCTTGTCTGATTTGCGGGTTTTTAATAAACCGTCTAGTATATCACCTGGTTATGTAAGACTTGAGACAGCTTGAGATGACTTGGAGCCACAATGGACCACGGTAGTGTTCCATAGGTCATTGCCGGCCTTGAACATACTTTATGTAGCAGTAGTTTGGTAGTGATATCTAGTTGACTCTTACTACACAATAGTAGCAACAGGGCATTTTTCGCATTGGTAAATTTGTTCTTAACTTGATGAATACGAGATTTTCATGTAAATCTTCGATCTAAGACAACCCTCCAAAATACATACTTTTACAGCGCTGATCGTTGTTCCCTAGTTTCTCCGAAGGAGGTTTTCTTTGGCGTGTAAAACGCACAGAAATATGTTTGGATTCATTGATTCGAAGACCAATCGACCATATGCCCGAGCGCCGTTTATAGCCTCTTAATCAAAAAATACTAAACGTGTTCCGGGTTTGGGCCGAATCATGGTAATTAATCGACAACTTGATGTTTCGCCCACAATCATTTGGGACTTCTTCGGGAGAAGTAAATGTGGTAGGCTACGGTTAGCATGGTAATGGTAATTCGTCGGGGATTCGAGGGAGTCAATCCTTGAAATCGGGTAGTCAAGTTGTGAACGTCGCACAATCGACTATTGGACAGATACATGTGGTCATAAATGGATGTTACGAAAGATTTAATTTTCAAACCAAAATATTTTTGGGGAACTACTTGATTAATGGGATAATTATACCCAGTTTAATTGAAGGTACAGGAATTGAACTATCGTCAGTTGTTTTCCAGCTTTTGACGTGGTAGGTAAAGAGATCATTATAAAACGTAACAATCAGTTCTGTTTTTTGTAGCGCGTGTTTTTGGATCTGGGATTACGACAACAACATCTAAAGATATATACCCACTTAAGTATAATTTTAATGTAAATTGTGATGGTCACATAATAGTGTTTTTCGCTGTATGAATCTCGTAGTTAGGTTCACCACACTTTAAACAGGAACCTACCTTTTCAAAATTAATTTTGTTTTATTTCCAAACTTTTCCAAACCTTATATTGAGCTTTAATCTGAGGAACCAGCATGTGTTTAATTTATCGATACAAAAAGATATCCGGATGTTCACCGTTTCAGATTCTACAATCAACAAAAAGTGAACACCAGTAATATAATCGTAAAATGAGTAGTTCTTCTCCCTACTAAATGGGAAACGACTTAAATATGTATTAAGTAAAATATTTGTTTGAAATGAAAAATTATTTTGTAACTCAAGGTGGCGGAGATACGCCATTTTGGAAATTTTTGTTAATGAAAGGCATCTTTTTTAAAAGTCCTTTTCATGTTTAATTCAACTCCACAATTTAAACTCTCAAAAATTTATAATTTTATAATAGCCGCTGCTTAAATTAAAAAAAAAATTCTTAATTTAAAACTATTTTCGGTGGATTAGCTGCAGGAGTTGCACGATGGTGAAAATGTGGCAGAATAGTCTTCTTGGACACTCAAAGGTGGTTCCTAAACCAATTCGACCGTAGCTAACTCCGGTGTGCGCTTCGGAAAAATCGTATTCCCAGCTCACACTGAGCACACTACGCGAAGTGAGGTAACTGGAGAAATCGCACAGCCGCAAATATATGACAGTTCAGCCTTATCTGTCACTAATACATGGTTGCTGACCCAGCTTGGCCGTGGCTGACTCCAATATGCGCCATACGTGTGACTCGTATTCCCAGCTCAGTCCAGAAACAAGTTACGATACCAAAACCAATTTTTTAAATCAAGAAATTCTTAATAAGTTTCCTTTATACGCGGATGGAACCGCGCATACGTGTGTGCAACTGCACGATTACGCCATTGACCATACAATCCATAGAATTTTCATCCATGAAGCAACAGTAATTTTAAAAGTCATCTTTCCTATTGGTCAACCGTCAACCAGGGAAAGCTTCAGAAGTTCGGAAAAAGCACTTTCGGCAATATAGGATAAACTTTCTTCTTCTGCAGGGAAATGTGTGAATATTGTTATCGCAAATTTGCTACATACTTCAGATGTTTTGTTATCATTCTTAGGCGTAAAACATTTTTCCGAAGAGTGTTCAATTAGACCCTAAAAAGTTGTTAGAGGTAGAAGTCGGTGAATATTCTGATCACAAATATTTCTTTGTTCAGTTTGTTATCAAATATGCCTTAACAAAACATTACAGACTTCTCATATTTTCATCATATCTCCTTCGCTCAATTGAAAGCCACCCAGTATCGGTTTCGGATATCATGATTAGAACGAAGACAAGTATTTTGAGTCTTTTGAATGCAGCAGTAGCTCTATCAATAACAGAATAGTACAGCAACGTGCACACTCATATAGTAGCTTTTTAATATTTTTGTTCAGAAGAAAACTATAGAGATAACGTTCTTTTAGATTAAAGTATTTTTCAATTTTTTATATAGTTGGAAATCTGATCACGGTAACGAAACGTGTTGTCTATTATTACTCCCAGAATTTTTACTCTGTTTACTACTGAAAGTTTTAGATTTTCTATTTGTAGGGTTGTAGCAGACGCTAAATTATCACAGATTCTTTGGTTTCTAAAAACTATCAACTGAGACTTTACAGTTTTTCATTCCATTGGAAAGGTGGCTACTTCCATATTTTACTAGAGCACATAACCTAGAATATTATAGCAGAGAACAGTATTTTAATATTTAAAAACACATCAATTAAATCAAGTAGTATTCGAGGATTGCGGTAGTCACGTATTTCCCCATTCAAAGAAATCACCAATGTTCCCCATTCTTCGAGTCCCACTAACTGCAATAATACCACTCCTAAAAACAGTAATCGACATTTTAGTTCGATTCTATTCAGCAATTAGCCGCAATTTAATATAATGTGCATTCCACTAATTTGTGACGTATTTACATGAGTTACGATTTAATTTTCAATCAAATTAACGCACATGGAGCGGCAAAATAGTACCATTATAGGGCAATTAACGGATTCCGTGAATTGAAATGCGGTATAATATCGATTGAAGCAGATATAATAGTCGTGTTACGCTACAAGGCTTCCAATTGACTATTAATTTTAATGTTTTGATTCAAAACGTGGAATTTTATAAAATCGTTATGAAATGTCCCTGTTATTAGCTTTTTAACTCGCTTATTATGGGACTATCATGAATCGTGTTAATGTCTGTAAACAGGGAATTTCCTAGACATTTTAGTGGTATTCGTTGTTTGCTCATGCTCCTCTAAAAATGTTGATATTTCAAATTTTGTGCTTGACCCATTACGTATTTCAATAACTTATCGTAAGTGATCGTAAAGTATCGTAAGTTTTTGCAGATTATGAACCGATCTCGATAAATTATCTCTATGTTACTGAATGAACACGGGAAATTGCCATCTCTATTCATATGTATAAAAAATAAAATCGAGAGTGTATGTAATTCGATGACTAAAAAAAACTTACTGTCTTAAACGTCTTCCGTGACTTGAAAAACTGGAGAAGCGAGATTAAATATTTTTAACAAAAGGTGCGTTTCCGAAGTTATTTCTGCAAAATGCGTCCGCCGTGAGGAAAACATGTTCTTGAATAAAGAAAACGATCGTTCTTCATCCAGTAATGTTATATTTGCATCTTTGAAACAACTTAACGCATCTGTAGACGAACCTTCACAGATTTGTCTAAGTATGGCAAAATCTGAATCTTTGTCTAAAACACTTTCAAACTCAACTAGAACACACCCATTTTTTGCGTCTTCTACCGAACAAAGCTGTGCGTGTACATCTTTCACAATTTGCAACGATTCCTCTAACGACAGTGAAGAATGTTGTAATTTTTCAATTGCTTGCACTACTCCGATGTAATTGCTGTGAATAGTTTGTAAATCACTTTTAACCTATCTTCAAATTTTTTCTGACTTGTTTTGCCAGCTGCACATTCTTTCGGATTGAATAATAGAACCACCTTTTTTATACTCTCAAAATATTTATGATAGTAAAATGCCGCTTGTAACCATGTTCCCCAACGTGTAACGTGTAACGTGGTTGTGGTGGTTCAGGGGTATCTGTAAAATTCGCAAATACGTTTTGGAGATTTCAGAAACACTGCTTTTGTACTCGCAATTAACGAATCCATCTGTGGATAACATCTACGAATTGTCTCTGCCACAACATGTAACCATTTGGTAGTAATTCGGTTACCAGTTGATGATGAGGACCATTCGTCTCCTCAAAATGGCCGTCCCGGATTAATTATTATATTATTATATAATTAATTAAACTTGTGTGGTGCGGGGCGTGCCGATACTTATGTGTTGTTTACCATACTGTGCCATAGTCCTTGCTATCATTATTAAGACTTGATCTCTGGATATTTCAAATTTTTCCAATGTGCTTAACACCACTTTTGAAATTACTTGGGCAGTACATTCTTCTATTCGTCTAGATGCTAATAAAATTGACGATGATGACGATTGATGTGGTTCTATTTTGCGCACCATAATCTTAAGTACAGATCTTTTTCTGCAATTAGCCGTTTCATCCACGCACAAGCACACTTTTTTATTTTTTCGTTCAGCCTTAATTTTATTTTCTAAATGTACACGCACAGATGCTAAATAATTTCGTAACGTGGTCCTGCTCGGTAATGTAATGTTGGCCTATTTGTTGCAAAATGAAATAAATGAATCGTTGTTTAACAGAGTAAACGCCAGATTACACTAAATCATCATTGTACATAAATCAAATAAGAATTGTTCGTATTTTGCGGCGACACCGGTTTTCATATTATTATAGTTTGCACTTTGCACATACCGTTTACAATGTGTTTGTGACCAACACGTTAGATACATATCGCTCACTAAACACTTATTTTTTACGCCGACGTAAGTCAAATCCGGATAATCCTTATTGAACCTATTCACTGTCTTTAATAACAGTTGTTTTCTCAATTGCGCCCACCTTCGACATTATTAAAAACAGAACAGAGAGTACTTCGCTGCTAATATTACGTACGCTCCAGACGGCAGCCAACTAGATACCGACTAGTGTTTCGCATGCGAGAGTCCATTCGTTAGCTGCGCCGATGGTGCCCACTCGAATTTACCTATTCTAATAATAACGCGTCACCAGCCCAGCCATCGATAGATCCCCCATATGCAATAATAATTCTTTTCCCTCTTAAAACAGGAACATTTACGGAACACGTTAACGAACCATCATCCCAACCTTTCGTTATAGTATCCTGGGTGTCGTACCACGTTTCGTCCAAGTAGCAAATAAAACGTTTCTCTTCTATAAATGCCGTCGCTTTCGTCAGGTATTCATCCCTCAGTAGCTGCAGTCTTTGCGATTCTATAATTGTTCGCTGCTATTATTATTAACTAGACGATATTTTAAGCCGTTTTTCTTCATTGCGCGAGGCAACGTAGTGACACAATACTGCGGTATGTTATTTTGCACAAACTTCGCAATGTAGGAACTTCAGTTCTTTTGTAGATTCCATGCATTTCTCTTCTCACAATATCAAAATCGCACATACAAATTTCAAGGAACTTGTCATATCTTCATGATAATCCAACGACGAAGATTTTATGTTCTTTACAGACAGTAATACTTCACCAACCCAGCCATCCACAGATCACGCATGTGCAATAATTATTCTTTTCTCTCTTGACACATTAAGGGAACATATTCCCGAACCATCATCCCAACCTTTCTTGACAGTATCATGGGTATCATACAATGTTTCGTCCAAGTAGAAAATGAAACGTTTCTCTTGTCTAAATGCCTCCACTTTCGTCAGGTACTCGTCCCGTAGTAGCTGCAATCTTTGCGATTACATAATTGTTCGCCGCTTATTTACTACACCAAATTTAAAGCGGTCTGCGCTACAATGTAGTGATACAACACTGCATTCTATTTTCTTTCAGGAAGTTACACAAACTTCGCAATGTAGGAAAGCTCATTTCTTTTATAGCACCGGTACATTTCTCTTCTCACAATATCCAAATCGCACGTACTAATTTTCCTCATTTTTCCTTTGCCCTTCATTGTTTCTCTTTTAAATAAACCATTCTGAACGATTTTTTGGACTATTCTGTAAAACGCTCCAGTTCATTTCAATGATCTAGCAATTGTTTCTGTTTTAGTCCCAAAATTCTCACTCTTCAAATTATTGCATACATTCCGGATTATCTGCTGTGTTTCAATACCCCAATGACTTCTTGCATGACCAACATCGTCTCCTATCGCATCACTGCTTTCACTTAGCTAAATATTATTATCTGGGAATACATCGTTTCCTAATCTTCATTTGTACTCCGCATGTTTTTGTTACACAAATTTTGGACTGTCTCTCCTTATTTATTGCCTTCTTATATATGTTGAGTTTTTATACATTAGTTGATTGACGAAAAAGGTTCTGGTGTACGGATACTACATGTTTTGTTCACCTACACCAGTTTTTTTTAATCAATAAAATAACTAGTCACAATCTACGTGTTATATGAATATCTTCTCGACGTGAAATTTACTCCGCAAGCTATTTTAGGATTGTTAACAAACGGCGAATATGCAAATAGAAAATATTATAACCGTAGTCGCGGAGGTCTAAAACGCATGCATTTTAGCGTGTATTATAAGTAGAAAAGTACGTTTTATGTTAAAGGTATTCTATATTGCTTGTCTTTGCACACTGCCTCAATGTCGTAGAGAGTATTGCGTACTCGCAACAACGTCCGATGCAAACATTTTAGACGAAAAACTGAATCGCATTTTTGTTTTGAGAAACACACGCGTGCACACCAATTATATATTTTTTGGTATTTAAGATGTTTCCAACAAGCTGTTGAAATACCGTACAAGTTAGCAACTTTCCCACCCACTAACACAAAGGATCAAAGTTCGAAAAGGAACAATCTTTCCATATCCAGTAATTTGTAGATCTAATTTAAGAATTTTAGTTTGAGGCACCACTTGCTTCTGGTTGAAATTTATTCAATTTGCCAGAAAAATGTAACCGTAATAAGAATACATATTTTAAGTTATATCTTAAATTGAGGGTGATCACATGATGTGTGCCAAATAAATAAATTTTAGTGCTTTTAAACATGCTGAACCTATCCCCCCAAAAAATTTTATTATATTTAAATAATTACGTATATTTAGCAAGATTCATATGGGTCACTGTATAATACTTATTTGGTATTTTATAAGTTCCTAATTTACCCATGTTCTTTCCTAGGTATTTAGAGTTCCCCATTTCTGAAAAGGATGTTTGAAGACTTCCTCTGTGGCGAAACTTTTTAAGTTCTCTTTGATACTTGTCTTCAATCAAAGTAAAATTAAACAAACGATGACCATGTGTCACTCGTAGGTCTTCTATATGTGACTATTTCCATTTATTTTTATTTCTCAGTACTACATATCGGGAAATGGAATTTTGTTGGCTGATTCATCTATATGGGAAAACTTTATGAAAATTGGAATATTGTTTTCCCTAAAACTCTATCATTGAACATTTGCTAATGTCGGAGCTGTAATATATTGTAGTAGGTCATTAAGGCGAAGTGCGTGGACTTACATCTTAATTCATTAATTGTTATTATTTTAATTTTGATATTTAAAAAAAAAAAAAAATAACTAGAAATTCAATTTTAATCAACGATTAAAGCATCATATTCATTTAAACCTGTTAAAAGTAATTGAAGAAATACTCTGAAGAAAAAGAAAGGAAGAAGTATGTGCGATTTGTCTGAAGCATTTTTTCGTTTCATGATAGATAGCAGTGTAATTAATTAAAACTAGTCTTAAAACAAATGTTATTAATTTCAAAAATTTCGAATAACTGAGAAATTGTCACCTGCAATAATGTAAATTGCTGGTGAATAAACTACTTTTAGCGTAATCCAAGAACAACGACGTGGACGTAGTACTATCTTCGGCGTGGTTGATTAACCTGGGTCTCCTCGCTTCTCATCTTCAAGGTGCTGGATTTATGCAAGTCCCTTCGACTCTCACTTATCAAAGTGCTTGATTTACATGAGTTCCCTGGCCTCATCATCCTTTAATTAAAGTAAGTGCTCAAAATAATGGCCTTCAGCTCCAATGCACTTATTAATTCGCATTTCAAATGACTGTACACAACCGAGAAGTGTGTCTTCTTGAATTTCGGTACGAGCATTTCTTATTTACCCAGTCATATTGTCATATGTTGTTGGTTCTTGTTCGTAAAGTTTGTATTTGAGATGAGACCCCACAAAAATAAATTTGATGAAGTAAGATTTGATGATCTGACAGGCCAATTTACTGGGCTAGCTCTACCAATCCAGCGACCATTGAAGTACTTCACGTGCAACCACCGCGTAGTGTGCTGGACAATCATTATGTTGCAACCACATGTTCTGTCGCACTTCTAAGCTCAAGTCTTCGTGTAGTGTTGGCAGCTCGTTTTCCAAAATGTCTCGTATATTTGACCATTCAAGATTCCTTCAATAATGTGGGGGCCGATGAGGTTGTTACCAATTATTCTACACCACGCATCGACAGTCCAAGGACGCTGGTGTTCAACTTAACGAAGCCAGCTCCAGTAACGTATGTTGTGTCGATTAACCGTTCCGTGCTTTGTAAAAGACGCCTCCTACAAGAAACACGAATGGAAAAAGAAACGTAGCATTTTGTTACCGCGAACATACTGCAGAATCGTATGCATAGGGTTTCAGTAGAAGAAATGGAAACAAATTGAGTTTCGTCGATTACAGCGCGATTTATCATGAATCGAAAAAGATGTTTCACACAAATCCTACATACTTTTTGCCATAGAATCCGAATCTGCAATAAAATATAAGGTTTCCTATGGCACTAACGTTTTTCCTCCACAGAATGATGACATTTTTGATCATGGACATTTCTTTCATGAGGTACTTATTTTTCAAGGTATTTAAAAGTTTCAGGTTTAAAAATCACCCGGTATATGAGATGTACGAAATAAAACAAAATGCAATAGATGAAACTATTGAATTTGTTGACATAAAATCCAAACTAAAATGTTAAATAATAAATTAAAATTATGCTTCCTTCTTCTCCTTATTTTGTGTTCATTTTATTATTTTATTATTCAGTTAGATTGCAGAATGAACACTGATGCGATGTGGCCTTTTTGATAATAAGACTTTGTTATCTTTTTTATTATTTGTCAATAAATACTTAAATAATCAATCATTATTGTTTGTTATCATCAGGGACATGCCTTAACAAAACCTCGAGTTCCGTAATATTTACAAACATTTTGCAATACTGTAGGCACTTCATACTAAAAGCCGTGATATTTTTAAAACAGATTTCAAAAATTGAGAATCTCTAGGGAAAAACACCAAATCAATTAGCGGAAAAAGAACAGACATCCTACGCTTAACACCAACAATAACAGTACAATGGCATAATTGATGTTCTACGAAAATTATTATTGCATAATAATGATCAATTAACAGCAATAAAAATTAGTTGATATACTTTATGGCGTTTTCATGTACCCCACGCGTGGCAGGTTATCAAAAATTACTCTTGGTTTTTCGCTGTTCGCTTCGGATACCTGCGGATTGAACAGGAAATGCGAACAATGAAGCGATAAAATCCAACCCGATAAGGACGAATATGGTATTTCACACTTCGACAATGGAAACCATGAATGAAATTTTGTCACTATCACTATAAAACGTAATTGTTTTCTTTTTCTTCCTTCGCCGCAAGTATGTTGCAATATTTAGCAGAACCGTACTTAGAACTTCGCGCATCAAATTAACAGCAAGCCGATAAAATAATACTTTGAGAATATTTTGGGTTATGCACCATCGAAGAGACTGTGATGTGGGGTTGGCAATATTTTGTCCGGCATAATCTCCCACATAAACTCCTCATGCCCCTGAATTATTGACATCTGGTCTGGTTCCGGCGTTATTGTTATTTTAGAGCAAGGTGTTTCAGTATTCGTAGCGATTATCGCAATGCGCGATTTTCGGGAACAACCATGGGACTAATCTTTCGGGTGAAATCAGAGAAAACCTTAACGGAAACGTTTTAACATTCGAAGCTATATGATCCGAAAATGATTATCGATCAATTGAGGCTGCCCCTCGACCAGGAAGGCCCTCAACGTAAACTGATGCCGGCAATGTTCAGGTAATCAAGGGAGCGGTGTATTCAAATCATCTGTTACTGTTAGAGAACTTACAGAAGAGGTCAGCATCTCAATGGGATCGTACCACGGCAAAACTAAATATGCATCGAGTTGCAGCAAAGTTTTATCCTCGTTTGATGACCGAATAGCAGAAAGAAAATCGTGACAGAGTGACGAGAAAAGAAAAAAGTGGACAGCGACCACGAATCGTTCATGGAAAAGATTATAACAAGAGACGAAAGCTGAATTTACAGCTACGATATTAAGAAAAAAAAATCATTTTTCCATGCTCAAAAAGTACATCAGTCTCAATCCCATATTGAAGCAATTTTCACTGGCTTATTATTTCAATGGAGTTAATGCATTTTGAATTGTCCGAAGGTAGAACAGTAATCATAAGTACTATAAAAGCGTTTCACAACCGGAGTTGAGCCAAGACAACTTCTTCACAATGATAATTCGTCCACTTACTCTGATTTGACAATTCATCAATTTTGCCGTCGCTCATGCTCCCTACTTGCACAGTTATCCCTCTGCCATTTTTCTTATTCCTGAAATTGAAATTAAAACATTAAAACAAATTCGTCACAGTCATTGAAGGACATTTCAAAAGGAGCTTTCCACGATTACCTTGCGAAACGGAAACATCATTAAGAAAAGTGCGCGAATAAGGCAGTACTTTCAAGAGGACAAAGACCAATAATCTGCAAGTTTAATAAATAAAAGAAAAATAAAGTTCAGATGTTTTCTGAAGTAACTTCATAAGTTATATAAAAATCTGTGACCAAACGTACAAACCGGATCCCCGAGATTCTGATCACAAGTTTGAAAGGAGTTTTGCCGATCCAAACTTGAAATTCGGAAAATAAAACATGGTCTTTGTCCAGTCTTATTACCACATATGATTTTTTGAGGTATTGATTCAAGAGACTAGAATGAATGACCACCACAGCATTTAACTCCGGAATTTTTGGAAAAAGCACCTATAAAAATTTAAGGTTGCCCCCTTTTAGATGGGCCCGATAAACTCTAGTGAATAAAGTACACAGAGAGAAAGAAATAAAACTCGGTCTTAGCGAAAAAGAAATTTTGTATGTCTTCTTTTGCCAATTTTGTAAAATTTATTGGAGCCTTCATGGTATTCCAAATTATATTGATTGGAGAAGGCAGAGGTTTAGCTGGATTTTTTAAAAAAGAGCTCTAGGTTTATTGTCTATATTGGAACGGTAGGAAGGTCAAAAAAGCATGCCTTATGTTGCTATTTTCGTGGAGAATAATGTAATTATTCTTTTTTATTGCAATTGTTATGTATCTTCGTTGTGAAGTTTCTTCATAAAACTGATATTTGTTACTATTTCATAGATTAAATTTAACCCTTTGGAAAAATTGTGTTTAGATCATGCGGGATATTCAGTAATCTGTGAAATAGACTATTGAAAGCTGATCGTTTGTTTGTAAAAGATGATGGATGTAATTATATGTAACTAGTTAGCTGTCAAGGTTTCAGTTATGTATGTCCTTCACACGGTTTCATTTTTATTGTCGATTTCAGCAAAAAATATTTGTTTATGAAAAAGGTGAGTTTCGAGCGGTGAGGGCTTGACACCGAGAGATCAAAGCTGAGTTGGATGAAGTTAATGGCACATCTGCTCCTGTGTTAGCAACCGCTTACAATTGGGTTTACAATGAACGTCCAGTGGCAGTGACTACCTTCGAAGGGATTGACAAATTCCACAATATGGTTTTGAATGATTGACGAATCAAAATGCACGAAATAGTTGATACCACAGGCATATCGCAAGGCGCAGTGTCTTCAAATTTGAACGAAAAATTGGATGTGAAAAAAATCTCGGCAAGATGAGTGCCGATAGACGCAATCGTGTGACGCTTTTCCGTTGCAATCCTGACGAGTTTTTCCGTCGATACATAAATATAGACAAAACATGAATACACTACTACAGAGGAACAATCAAAACAGTGGGTCTTTGAAAACGAACGGGTTCCAAAGAAGGGCAAGAGAGATGCACGCGGAATTAACTACACCGGTTACATGGAAAAAGGACAAATAATAACTGGTATTGCTGGTAAAGTATCATGCATCGTTATTGGAATGGTTCAGCGAAGAAATCCAGAAAAACCGTCGTCATTCACAAGAGAAGGAGATCCTTTTCTATCAAGACAATGCACATCTGCCAAAATGGCTCGGCGGACAACGGTTCACGTCGAACGAGGAAGTCGTCGCCCAAACAGATGCCTATATTGAGGACCTTCCGAAATCCTACTTTTTGGAGAGCTTAGAAAAGCCGAAGAAGCTCTTGGAAAAGTGTATAGAGTTAAATGGAGATTATGTTAAAAAGTGAATAAAAATCTACAGAAAACACTTTTTTTTCTTTTTTTAAAGATTTATTGACGACCCTCGTATTATTTTTGATCGAAATTAATGTCTAAAAATGGTAAAGTTTATCGGTCTTGTATCCATTAATAGGTTTGTTTTCTATCTTTTTCAATACATTTATTTTTATCATCCAAAAATGAAACTATTTACTTTTTAGCAATCTCCCAACGAAATTTTAAAAACGTAGTTAATTATGTTTATCGGATGATCTATTTTAGACCGCTGAAGAATTTGTTTTATATATTTTTTTCTTCGTAATAATTTTTACAAAGGTTGACGTTTTTGATTAATCACATAATGAAAACATACACCATATACCACCAATATTTGTTTATTTTATGGGCTGACGGTTCAAATTACATTAACCAGATTCGCTTTCTAAAAGAGAACTTCCGAAGAAATATTACGGTGTATTAAATCAATAGGTACAGCAAAAATTATTATTTCTGTAAGCACTGCATAACACACGTTTTGCCTTTTGTATAGAAATATGTGATATGTAACTTTTTGCTGATCTCTCTGCATATGATACCCGTTTCTCACAATCACATTTCATTCCTTCAGGATTTTCATTTCTTGGTCTTTGTTACACACGTAAATTAACTTTCATGTGCAATAGTTTAATTTCTTACACAAAGACACATCTTTGTAGTAATACAATGGGCGATATAAAAAAAAATGCGCCCAAATTAATTTGTACAAACTTGCTAGATAAATACAAAGCTGCTAAGTATAAGGACGTTAATAGCGAGAGCAAGAACTGTGAGGTAGTGCGGCAAACACTAAGCCACACAAGTTATTCGATTAATGTTGGACAATCGTTTCGGGACCTATTCAAGCGAGAAAAAGATTTTCATTCTAACATACCTACTCTAATGGATATTTAGAAGTACTTAATTTTACCGCCGATATACCCTAAAACATGCGAAATATATGAAACTAAAAGAAACGGTTCATAAATAGAAAACGTGTGTCCGTTTTGCATCAATAAATCAATTAAAGCTAAGCGGCTAAAGCTAAGTGGACGTTTTCCCCCGTTTAACACACTGCGTAACGCCGTTCTCATTTATCCCTTCCTTCTGTCTATTTTCATTCTGCAATTATGTTGAAAGGGTGCTACGCCTCTTCAAAATGAATTTTCACTTAATAGCTTTAGATATGACTGCCTTTTATTTCTCTCTGTTTAAAGCTTATCTTCCCAATTCTCTGTCTTTATCTGCTTTAAGTCTCTTCAATTTTTTACACCATCTTCCCCCAGGTTCTCCTCCTCTTTTTGGGTCATCGATTTCTCTCGTTATCCAGGGTTCTTAGGGTTCGGTCTTTTTCTAAAATGTTCCATTCATCTTATTCTTTGCAACCTTATTATGTCAGTTATACTGGTTTCCTTAAAAAGTTCCTTTATTTTATAATTTGTAGGTCTCTTCCACACGTCATTCACATTCTTTACATCTAATACTTTTCCAGCATCCTTCGTTTGTTTAGTTCTGATATGCTCTGGTAGGTTTTTGTTGTAGCTATTAGTGGAATTATCGTTTTGTGTACCTATTTCTACCAAGTTTCAGTAACGCTTCATTGGCCGTGTGTAAGTCCAGTGATACTGTTCTATTTCAAAAGTAGATTGAAATGTGCAGGTGTATCTTTACCGTATCCCAGAAAGGTTTATTTATAATCATTTAATTAAATGGTGTCTCGATTGATTGTTGTATTTCACAAATAACTGACGATAGTATGATGCTTACTTATTCTTTTCGTCGCTAACAGAGATCATAACATTTACGAAAATATAGAAGAAGGCGAGCAAGAATATAATAAGACCTGCTATCAATTACCAAGAATTTAACATAATATTGAATATAATAGTACTTATGTAAATAATGTACAGTGGGTAAGCTATTATTATGTGGAGAGTTACTCTCCCGCATTACATATTGGTAAAATTATTCGGAATTGAAGCATTATAGGTCTTTTGTGTAGCAGGAGCATTTTGAGGTGATTGCCAGAACCTCATAATATGGTTGATTATTTACATAAACCGTGTAAATATTAGATTTGAGTCTGCCAGATCTAGCACGGGTAGTTAATGCACGCGCTTAACTTGAGGTTAAAACCTGAATTTGATACCTGGGAAGAATAAGCGTTTTGAAGCTCGCAATCTCAAACTTATCAAAGTTTAATTTCTGCCAGTTTACACTGAAACAAAAAATTAAAAAAATCAAATATCCTCGATGCGGTTCTGGCAGAGAAAAATAACGTGGTTCTGGACAATCCTAAAGCAACATTTACACTTATCTTGACGCCAATTCTAAAACTAACCAATACCACAAATATGCAAACACCTATCAAAGTACTTACCAATTTTCTGGAAAAACTCTTATCGCTAGTCGATAAGGAACGCTCAGGTTGCTAGGATGGAATTTAAAAATAATCCAATCTCTCAGTTCTTAGCCTTATTGGCAGGCTACCGGTGTGTCTGCTCAATAATTACAAATATTAAATTCTTGGTTGCGTTGTGCTACTATTGTGAGTGAACTATTTATTTATTATTTATTTATTGTATATGTGATCGAATAGGTTTATTATCGATTTCAAGGTAAGTGCACATTTATAATTGCGCGATGTTCAATGATCAACTCGTAAATACCGATAGTAATAAATTCACCTTGCTTATTCTGTTAATGATCAACAAGCGGGATTCAATATAATTTGTTAAAGCAGCTTTATTAGATGCGTAGACCATACAACAAAAACCAGGAATATCGAATATCATGCAATTTATGAAATATTGCATCATCTTACATACCGTTTAGAAATTATTTAATGATTTTTGTCGGAAACCTTTGTTTCCTGAGAACAGACAGAGAATCATTATTATAGAAAAAAAAAACACGAACCGTACAGATATTAGCGGTTTTTTAAGCCCAAATATTCACTCAATATATGACAGAACAGGATCTCTCAAAATGTGCACGACCTCTACAATCTCTATAACATTGATTCGACGACAGTTTAGCACTATTTGTTGAATTTTTTTCATGTTATCGGTAAATGATTGCAGTTTTTGATCGTCTGGATTAGATTCGCTTAAGATTTCATTGTGGCAAATGATGATGGACAATCCCTGTAAATAATGTTCATCTCGGCTTTAATTTGCGTAGCCGTATATTACCAAAATATTTTTGACTTCATGCTGAGATTTGGAACTCTTCAAGCTACCATCGTACAATATTGGTTTATCTTTTCGTACGACTTACATAATCGAAACAAAAATCAGAAGCGTCTAAGCAGAACCCATTAAAAAATGCCTACAAACAATAAATAGCTTCCTCGTGGTATTGATGGAATCATTCACGGCAAATGCAACACAAGGAGAGAAAAACTACACTACCCACGGACATGTTTCTGCTTACTTGGCGTCATCAGCGTAGTTCCGAGAGTATTTTAACTCTACCCTGTGTCGCTGTTGCCTCGCAGTTAATGCCACAACATTACGAAATGACATTCTTGGTGCCCTCTGGTACCAAGAAACACATATCTGCCGTTTAGAAAGCGGCGACATAAACGAGGTACTGTTCCCCAAGCCATCTCCCGAGCAGTTCTTGGACTGCTTAACCACAAAGTGATGGCGCCAGGAGCGCTTTGGGAAACTGCACATGTGAAGATTCCAACAGGCTTACCATGCTGTATGTAACCGAACACATCAAAAAATGCCTACAAACGAGGCAATAGCGACACAGGGTACAGTTAAAATACTCTCGGAAGCACACTGATGACGCCGGGTATGCAGAAACATGTCCGTGGGGTAGTGTATTTTTTTCTCTCCTTGTGCTGCGTTTTTTGTGTTTTGCCGTATTTTAGCTTTTTTTTTGAATTACTAAGCAATCAAAAATGATTTTTTCATAAAAGCAAGGCTACCGATTATTGACAAAATTAAACAAGATTAAACTAAAGAATTAAATGCACGTAACGAAGGAACTCTACTGAAAATAGTCTTGATACTGTTAACTTAAAGCAGTTTTGAAACTGAGCCTGTATTGCATTAACAACCATATAGTCATAAAATTAAAAAAACCAAAGTCTACTACCTCACAAATTCTAATTAATCGTAAGCGACCTGTTTTGTACCAATCAGTACATCTTCAGGCTAGCTGAAGGAGATGCAAACAAAAAAAAGAGACTAAGATACACAATTATGGAGTCACAGTAACTAAATTATACCAATCTCAAGCTGTTCAGCAGTTAATTAAGCTAACGCACAAATATATCAGAACTGTGACACACCTGCTTATATAAAAAACACATCATGTGTATAGGAGACTTAGCCAAAAGATTAGTGCGCGCTTGAATAATATAAAATGTGTTAATATTGCGAGTGGAAGGGCGCGGGACCAAAAGATTTAATTTATTCAACAAGAATGCGGAATCAATACTATTATGGATTAATTCGTGAAGGAATGTTAAGCAAGCTACAAGTATTGTAGAAACCGCTTCTGTACATCCTCAATGGATTTCATCACACTATTGAGGCATACTGCAATTTTGATCGAGCTAATGATTTAAACAGCAGACGTAACGCATATTACAAAATTGTTTAGAATTGCGCAATTTTATAAATAAAACTCCCCTAATGTTAGTAACACAGTCCAATGTCTCCCTACCAACCTCATAGGAGGGTTTAAGCCGCGCTTTCTTTCTAGAATAAATGATTTGTTCGCATTTCGAGATGTTTAAATTTAGCCGGTTCTTCTCACAACAAGAATACATCTTTATCAAAATCTCTTGAAGTATTAAATTCTAATAGTAGCAAAATATATAAAGCCATAGCGGATCACGTCAGAAGGTTGCACACCATTCATATCGAATTCTATTTGTTGACATACGTAGGGTTAGCTGTTTTATCAAGTTATTTTCGTCATATATAAAGTACCTGCATTTAATTTTTTCCCGTACTTTACTATATCTTCAACCTTTTCATTAATATTCGTACTTATGCAGGTTTAAGTCTCCTTATACATAAGTATTAGTATTTATTTTATCTTTTACAAAATGGCAGCTTACTAAACGAATTACAATTTATACATAACAATTTTACAAAACACGGTAATAACAATAAAATATTCTGAGAAATGAAACGTAAAATTGGGAGAAGCCGTAAGTACCTTAAATAACATAATAAATCAATTAAAAGTTATTCTTGGAGAATTTGGAAACTAGTTAAATCATCAAAAAATTACGTCCGTATTCAACAGAAACCTAGATTTACGTGTAGCACACGAACTGTGTATTAACGAAAATCTAAATACGGATATACTCGCAAAATACCGTACTTTTATATTATAATTTGAGATTTGCTCCGCTTACTAGTTGCAATGTAGAAAGAACATTTTCTGCATTTAAGGAAATACTAACGTCAAGAGGAACCAACTGAAAACTTGGAACAGTCGCTTTTAGTAAAGTTTAATTCTATAAATTAAAAATGTTAGCGTTATTTTGCGTAATAGATAACGATTTTTTTAATAATATAGTAAATAAGTACCTGCAGATTTTGAAACCAGAACGATAAAACCTATATTGCACGGTACATCTATGGAAGTTTTAAAATTAACGCATTCCATTCATATTCGCCAGCTGCGTGTAAATCATCCTGTACGGCTTGACCAACTTTTGTGGTGATGGTTTCTGGGACACAAAAATTGAAATTGTAAAAATGTAAACTGGTCAAGACACAAACGACTTAAGATACAACGTGTTAAAGAAAGTTAATCGTGAAGTTGTTCTTTTTTGAAGTATCAAAACAGGAAACGCCCTGCAACGACATTTCCATCTAGCGTACAACGGCAAATGTCATAACTGAGACCTAAATAAGGGCACATCAAATAATATTTGGAAGGTAGAGGAACTATCAAAGAATATGTTTGGATTCCAAGAATGAAAAGGATTTAAAAAAAGTGCTTATTAAGTTAGAAACATTGCATAGGTTCTTTGATGCGTGTTTCAAAATTTCTGTATATTCTACAAATATAATTATTAAAATAATAACGTAGGCTTGCACCTCCAAGGTCAGTTAAAACTAAACGTGTTCCGAGTTTGACCCGTGTTGGGTTTAATTGAAAGCTCGACATTTCGCCCACAATCATATAGGGCTTCTTCGGGAAAGGGAAAGCAGTAGGCAACAGTTAGCATGGTAACGTGTAAACCACGCCAGAGGCGAAACTAACTAAGCGGGAAGCAAGACCACGGTAGCTCGGCATGTGAACCATGCCAGTTGAGTTACCCTGCTAACTATTGCCTATCACCTTCCCTCTCCTGAAGAAGACCCATATGATTGCGGGCGAAACGTCGAGTTTTCAATTAAACATGACCCGGTTCAAGCCCGAAACAGTTTTGGTTTTAATATAATTGTTATTACATGAATCACAATTAAGCTTATACGCCCATCTTTTCTTAAAATTTTTTTACTCTATCTTTATTATTAAGTAAAGTATTTAAGAGAGGATGTGATGTTCTGAATGCAATATTAAAGGAACCCTTTAACACATTAGCAAAATTATATACAACCGGATCAATAAAAACTAGAGATATGCGCTTTTGATTTTACTTTTGACCTTCAATTATTTCTTCAATGGTTTGGTTAATTTTAGGTTTAGGGGTCAGGTGTCAAGGAAAGAAAAATCAATCATTTTCTCTAATATTTGACTATTGCTACGTTCCGTTGGATGCTTTCCAACTTTCTCAAGCTACAGGCACAATAAAATTATATTATCACCATTGAAACGAGGTTTTACTTATTTATTTTAAACTTAATAATTAGTAGTTTAAGTACTTTGGTACTTAATGTAAATAATAAATGGTAGTAGATTTCATTGCCTCAAATTTTGATATTTTCAAATTCAAAATGATGTCCTAAGCTATGGTGATTTGCGACAAGGCAGTTATATTGGTGGAAGTAGATTTTTTGTGTAAATGTTGTTGCGTTCCACGTGTATATGCAACAACATCTACACAATAAAGAAAATGACAAAAATCCATCGTATCCTCGAAACGGCCGTCCTGGATTAATTAATTAAACTTCTGTGCTGCGGAGATTGCCGCACATACTTTTGTGTTGTTTGCCATACTACGCCACAGCCCTTGCTATCATTACAAATATCCATCACTTCAAAATATTTACCCATGTTAATACATTTTACATAGTAGAAATGTCTTTCGAGTGATGTCGCGTAGTTAATATTTTACTTGACGTTTCGCTGACCATGCTGTCAGCTTCTTCAGAGGAAAATCGACCAGCTACTCCCTCCTAACAAGAACGTGTTACCGAAACTGCGAGCAAAAGCCATATACGAACTGAAATGCCAATGTGGAAAAAGCTACATCGGTCAAACAGGACGGAGTATTCAGTGCAGAGTGAAAGAACACGAGAGAGACGTACTCCTTAGGCATATTGAAAAATCTGCAGTAGCAGAACACCTGCACCAACAAGGAGACCACCACATGACCTGCAGCAACGTTAAGGTATTAACCAGGACCAGCCACTACTACCCGAGGATAATACGCGAATCGATAGAAATAACGAAGAACACCAACAACTTCAATCGCGAAGACGGATACAAGATCAGCAACACCTGGAAGTTAGCACTACGAAGTCGTCATACAACGAACGACGCGATTCAGCGGAACGGAACGGCTATGGATCAGCAAAGCGGAACAGAAATCGGATACATAACGAGGAGCAAGACACAACAACACCAGTCTTTAGAAATCTTCTGAAGAAGCTGACAGCATAGTCAGCGAAACGTCAAGTAAAATATTAACTACGCGACATCACCCGAAAGACATTTCTACTATGGATTACGGTCGTGAAAGCCTACACTCAACTATTACATTTTACATATATTATGCATCTCGTTAAGTTAAGAAAAAAAATAAACGAAGAAGCTTTACCAAACAATGACAAATATTTAGTTGGTAGAAATAATATTAAAGAAAAACAAATGACATAAGACAAAAAATTATCTTAATTTAACCATAATAAAATAGCACAATACGAAATAAACTACACAGAAAAACGTGCAGGCAAGCAACAAAATAAAAACTGCTTAGACTAACTTACTGCTATGCTCAAATTAAATAAGTAACAGAATACCTCGCGTTGATAGTGATAATATAATGTTACTGTTCTCGTATTCCGCGTTGCCGTATTAGATTAAAATGATAAAAAACACACACGGAAATAAACTTGCACGAACTAGCGCCACCAAGCACGCAACTACTAACAAAAATCTATTTTATTATCAGGAAGACTGCCAGTGAGATTGTTAAACAAAGCGCCACTACTAGCTCATATTTCCAATTTCATCGTTTCTCTAAATTGCCTATGGAAAGATTTCTTAAACAAAAAAGTATAGCCCCATACATAGTTCTCATATATTAGAAAAGCTAGAGCTAAAAGAAAAGATGGTAACTATTTCGCTGAGTCTGGGAAAACTGCCAGAATAGCCACCTTTTTTAACTTTCAAACAAACGCAGGTTTTAGATTTCGTAAATTTTTAATAATTCTATTTTTATTAATTATCCTTAGTCAGAAGACGATATTTCAATTGTTCCCATGACTGGCGTTTATTTCATTGATATTAACGGCTCCGTAGTCCGCTGGTAAGAAGAACTGCGTCTGACTGGGCAAAGACACTGTGCGTTCTAGTCTCGCAAATTTTCCTAGTGCCGAGTAACCATTCGCAATTGGGATACAACTAACTGCGCTTTACCCTTTACGGCAAGAGGGTGACAGTAGCAAAGCCATGGAACACATTACACACAAACGCTGCTGAGATTATGATCACTTTTAAAAAGGTTCTGCACCCCGTTGTGCCGTCACCACAAAAGAAACGTTATTCTACTTATTTATGTCCACCATTTTAGTTTCAGCATCCTATTATTTGGAAATCTTGGGATTACAAAATGCTAAATTTCTGGGAAGCCCTAATTTGGATCACAACACATAACCATATAGATTCGAGAAGCATAAACGCTTTTAGTGTCTTCTAATTGTAACGTCATAAATTCTTCAAACCACACGAAAATAACATCCGTTTGACGTAGATTTTCTATAGTAAAACGAGGATAAATTATACTTAAGTACAAACACAATTATGAACAACAAGCGGACGACTGCAATAACTTTTTTCTGTCGTTCTTTTAACGAAAAATTATTTCTTCGAATTATACGTTAACTGAGGCAATTAAGTAACAAACGTGCAGGAAACAAGCTCCTAGTAGCTCTACCATAATATGTCGATATTATCGCCGTGAGCACTAAGTATTTATGTAAATTAGGTGCGAGAATGTTTCTCTTAATGAAAAATGAACTACAATGCGGTGAATACCACACAGGGACTTTTTCTGTTCGCATTTCGATGATGCCTCGAATTAATCACTAATTTAGTCTGGCTCAATTATTTTGTCCGCTGTAATATTGCGCACCCAGTTTTAATTTTGTTGCCATAAATGACAAATTTATACGCACTAATTCTTCGTTAAATATCCGATCATTTCTGTTTAATTAGTTGATCGGTAATTTGCATAACTTGAAAATGATATGTTATTAATTTGTAGCTCTTTAAAATTGGTTTCATTTAATTTAGAGATGCGTATCAATCTGCAGTTGGTTTAGTTTGAGGTAGCAATAAATACGATAAGCTGTCTCCGACTAGTTTCGTCTTACCTAAAACCTTTCATCAATATAGTATAATGATAAATCGCATATTGCAGCCAAGTTACAAGATTAATAATATTTTTGATTGTCTCAGTTGAACACTGATTATTATTGATGGTGAAAGAATACTTCTAGGAGGCCTTATTTCCCAGTGTGTGATCAGATATTTCAAAATATTCACATGTTATTTTAGAATCACCAGTAACTCTTTAACCTCTTATGATGTCGGTATGTTTACAATAAATTTCTATAATTTTCATAAGTCTGCTCGTGATACACTGTATTTCCCAAATTCAAACAACCTGTTTGATATTTGATAGCATAATTTGTTTTTGTGCGTGTAATAAAACTTATCTTCCATTCCTAAATGAATATTTAGTAGAAGTTTCATTACCTCGCTTGTTCATCGGTGCTGAGCATTACAATTTTCTTTCTCTACTTCAAACCTTAAAGACCTCTAATTCTGTAAATAAAGCATTATATTTATTTTCATCTGCAATGTAAATGCTTACGAATTTTGAAATACAAAACGAAGGGTTGACATTTATTAAAGATTTTCAATTACATTCCAAAAAAAACCTTTACCGCCCCTTTTTTTAACGCCAAGACAGTGTCTATGTCCATGCTTTCGCCAATCGACTACACTATCTCAAAAAGTGGGTTGCGTTACGGTGTAATTACGAACCGATAATATGTACTTTTTATCAAAATGTCCACAAATAAATCTTGTTTCTAGCTTTATTTAAGCTTACGTTTAAAATTTTCGCATTACCTACTGTTGGATTCATCTTCTAAATTATTTAAAAATTCGTTTTAGTTTTATTTTTAATGTAAGAATGAAGAGGGCAATGGACACAGTTTTGTTTTTATTGAAAATATTATGCGCAACTTCTATATACAGACAGAAAGTGTGTCTCCCCGCAAACAGATCGACATATAACACTGCATAAACAGATAAATTCTTGTGCCTCCGCTTGATCCCCCACCGCAACAGATTCGGTGAGTGCTTCACAGCCCTTCATCGAATTAATCTACTATTAATAATATTTAATTAACGAGTATAATTTAGTCTACTCAAAATAATGAGTAGAGCGCAACATTCTTGCTTACCTTCCAGTGGTGTAATTTCTCTGTGATTTAACGATGATGTTAAGTGCGTGCAAAAATCGGACAATGTTCCGTCAGCTTTGGAAGAAATACAATCCAAAGTGGAAACTCCCAAGACGCTACGTAGGTATTTGCCGTCAGTGCGCGAGAAGATTGAGAACTATGTGAGAACCGCAGTAAAAAATGAACGGTTGTGGCCAACTATAGATGAAACTACAGTCATTAAAAAAAATTACGTAGTATCGATTGTAGCACGAACAATGACTTTAAAACGATCGTCACGCCCTTATTTGCTAGCCTGTAAAGGGCAACAAAGATGTACTGCCGAGGTTGTTTAGAATGTATTAGTTAGAACAACTAGACAACTTTGAAATTTCACCAAAGCAAGTGTTAATGATGGTTACCGATGCTGCCGCGCTTCGCACAGGTCAATTATTCAAAGTTGTTCAACCGAATTTGCTGCACATAACATGTCTGCTTCATGCTTTATACCATGTAGCAGACACTACACGAAAGTGATATCCGGATGTGGATCGACTAATAGCATAGACGAAAGCCGTTTTTTTTTAAATCACCGAAACGTATTCGGCTATTTCGTTCACAGCGTCCTGACCGGAACGACCGCAGCCAATTCTTACACGATGGCGTACATGGTTAGAAGCAGCAGTCTATTATCTTAAACATTTTGAAAATATGAAATTGGTGATTTTACAACTGGACGCTAAAGAAGCAGATGCAATAAAGCTAAATCAAACGCAATTCCAAAATCCTCAAGTTCCAGCAGATATAAAAACTATTAACGACAATTACGTTCCAGTAGCGGACGCAATAAAAAAATTGCAAGACACGTTGTCTTTACGGCATTCAGTGTTTCAGTCAGAGAAAAGTTTAATATTATATTACGTAAAAATTTCGATTTTCCATCTTTTTAACAATAGTGTTGCGGAAAATCTTAAAGCAAAATTAACTGAAAAGGGAAAAGTAAAACTCGGAAAAATAACCAAATCCAAAAAAATTCCCTTAAAAGTAGCTCCAAAACTCCAAAATTTACAAATTCAATTTCCACGACTATTGCCGAATATAACTCCGTAATAGCAATGTTGACTCGAAATTTACGTTTGTGTAATAGTTAAAGTTGAAGAGCTTCTAATGCTGCTTGACTACATCTAAAAATGTGAATGGTTACACGTCGTATCCCTCTCTTAAGGTTCTTATCGGCACACATCCAATAAAGAAGGCTGTACAGTATTCTGCTGACAGATATTCAACATGAAAGGTGAAAAGAAGAGGGTTCCTTTTCTCGCCACTTCTATAATTTAATTAAATATTACGACCAGTTCCAAACTTAAAGTAGATCTTCAAGCTAGAATGTATGAATCGGCAGAAAGTTCTGTCAAAAATTAAAATTATTAAATTGTACAGAGTAGTTATCACATTTATATCTATGTAAGTCCGTTATTTTCACATAAAATAATTGAATAAATAAATTAGTAGTTGATAGGAACAACCACAATATGTTAAAATGGACCGCGCAGGTTGTAATGATTCACGTAAATTACGATCACTCAGAAAGAAACAATGCGACAATATTGTGGAACGCTCTCCTTACTCTTATTGATTGTGGTCATTGATTCTAAAAAGTACCATCTCCATCTGCGAAAGCATTTTCTTCTTCCTCCACAATTACATCAGAAAAATCTTCCCCATCCAGCTACAATGTTCTCACTTCATTTGTATCAATATATTTGGTCAAATTGCTCTTCTTCAATTAAAACTCAATGTATTTCTTCTATATCGTGCGAATCTGAAATTGCAATGGTACATCTACCACATCCACTTTCCTGAACAGTAAATGCTCATAATATTAACAATATACAACGGACGCAATGTATCTCATTGATGTACCTCTTGAAAACAGATACTTGAAAAAGAAATTTTTAGGAAAAAATTTAACGAAATAATACAGGTAAGGAGAGATAAGAAAGGATAGGCATTATCTAACAGATCGATTACCCCCGACAGAGAGTTAAATCATTTATTGGAACTACACACGATATAAATGCTGCCTTCAATCAAATTTACCAATCGAATTCAGAGTTTGTCGTCAGCATCTACAGCACTTCGTAAATCGCTACGACATCATCCATTTACATAAACATTTCTCTTATTAATGGTAACGTTTCGCGCAACAATAAGCGCGATCACTGCTTATTTTCCAACACAACAAAGACTCTACTCGCAACGTCTCCGCAACATCGGAACTTATGCAACGAATTTCGTTTAATCGATTGCGCAACGTGCACTTGACGCTTTTGTGTACTGCGGAATGGAAAAATTCATGGGTCGGTCGAGGGCACCCAATTTACATCTAGTGTGCGCCGTTCGCGTAACAGCAAACTCGGTATAAAATCTGGAATTCGCCGCACAAGTTACGACACGCGATGTCGATTCAACTGACAATTCAAACGAGGAAAATATATTCATTGCGTCGATAAATAGATGTTATTGTGAGTATATTGTTGTGCGAGAGCTGTCTCGACTCACAATAATAGAAATCGATGTTATTTTTATATATTGTGTTCAAAATATTTTGTTCGCTGGTATATCTTTTTAATGAACTGGATATACTATATGGAATAAACCATAAATAAACTGGAATAAACTAACAGCAACTAAAGCTAATGAGTTTCCATTTTGTTCCGCTTTATTATCAAGCGATACTGCATAAAGTTGCGTACATCGTTCCTTAGTTTGTATGCTAAGTGACGTCATTGTAACTGAAAACTCTCTTTCTGGTGAACAATTTTTCATGTTATTTCCTGTTCGCAGGCTTTCAATTGCCAATTTGAAGGAACAGTGCATCTGTATCTTTTTTTTGTTTTGAACTCTGTAAAGGTAAGACTGCCCCCGAAACAAATAAAATGTTACAGGAAGCATTTAGAGACAATGGCTTCAGTCAAACGCATTCTGGTTTGAACGTTTCAAAAAGGACTGAACATCAGTTTTTACATCAAGTCTTTACTAAACTGTTTTTTAGACATTGATGGGATTACCCATAAAGAGGTCGTACCTCCAGGTAAGTCGATTAAAGCAGAATTGCCACGGAGGCTAAAGGTAGATATAAGAAAGAATCTGCCAGTTCTTCACCACGGTAACTCGAGACCACATACTGTACTTATCGTACAGCAGTTTTCGGCAAAAAACAACAGAGTTGTTGTTCATCATCCACGTTTTTCCATTTTCCAGAAATGAAAATAGCAAAAGGAGTGAAAGCTTTTCATGATAGAGAAGATTAAAGCTCAATCGCGGACGATGCTGAACACATTAACATAGATGACTTCCAGCTAAGTATTTGCACATTTAAGGGAACCATTTTGAAATTGACGGAGGCTAAAGAAACTCTTAAATTTTATTCATCACCACCTTTCAGAAACTGAATTAATAAGAATTTAAATAACTTGATCTCATTGGCAAATAACACCAAAGTATGGGCACACCGTGCACCACACAAGTTTAACTAATTGCTCTGGAGCAGCTGCTTCAAGGATGCTAATTCTAACATGCCAGCTCTATTCCTGCCCTCGAGAAAGAAAATTTAGCTTAAACCAAATTTTAGAAAAGTATACGGTGACCTTTTTCATGCACATTCCAAATTTGCTCATGAACAAATTGGCAATGAAACCTCTAATTGTCCATAGTACTTGGTCTGTTGAAAACGATTTTGGTTCATGCAAAGTGAAGTAGTAAGAAGTAATCTTTTATATTTTGCAATTTGGCATCGTTCACTTTGTTAAGTTTTAAGAACCCAACCAAGTTTTCTATGGTTTCCCGAATCGGTACGCTGGAAACATCAAACGATAAAATTCATCTTATTTACAAAATCTAGCGAATCTTGTATTTCAAAAATATCTGTTTTGATAGGCACATTTTTGCTTGCTAGCTATTTGGACAACTTGCACGTCAGTGAGTTTAAACCTGAAATTGGTCCCATTGATTTTCCTGGTTTGGTAGACAGTACACCTTTGGAACTTTGGGGTTTGGACAGAACACATCAGAAAATGCCTAGAAACAATAACCAAAAAATATAATGCTAAGATAGCTTAAGCTGCCTCATGGTATTGATGGAATAATTCTCGACAAACGCAACAAAAGGAGAGAAAAAAATACAGTAACACACGGATATGTTTCTGCCTACCTGGCGTCATCAACGTGGTTTCGAGAGTATTTTTTTATCTCTACCTTCTATCGCTGTTGCCTCACAGTTAATGCCACAACTTACAAAACGACAAACTCGACATTTCTTGGCGTCCTCTAGTGCCAAAGAAACGCATGCCTGCCGTTCAGGAAGCAGCGACATAAACCGGGTACTGTTCCCCAAACCATCCCTCGAGCAGATGGTCCGTGTGTTAGTGTATTTTTTTCTCTCCTGTTGTTGCGTTTGCCGTGAATTATTCCATCAATACCATGAGGAAGCTAAGCTATCTTAACATTATATTTTTTGGGGGTTTGGGTTTGACAGTTTTTACTTAAGGCTTGCGTTAGTAAGTTTTGGGTTTCTATAATCGTGGATGGTGAAGGATGTTTTCTTGGATGTTACTAGCAAATTGTTGACACGGTTAAAATAATCCAGCTTGTCCAAAATGACTTCTTCATAGTACTAAATACAAACATTTTAATGATTAACGTTATCAAAACTGTATTAAAAAGTAACAGTAAAAGACATCACTTAGTTTAAAAAAATCCACTTTCCAATATTTTCTTAAGATAATTATTATTATTATATTATTAGTAATTATCCCAGAGGTCATCGAATGAAAATATGGAAGCCGTTGAATAGGTACCCCAAACGTGCAGACCGAAAACCAATTTGATAAAATGAAAACATATTTTTCAAATTAAATAAGAGCAGGTTTTAACATTTAGAAATAAATTTTCCGACTAACTTACATTTTGAGACTTAAAATTACATTTAAAATAGAAAACCTTGGAGCCTTCTCCCTTACCGCTACCTTAGATCCTGTTCAAGGAACCCATTTCCTTACTTCTTCCTTATATGACATTGCCCATCATTCCAAACCAGACGCAACCAACATTTCCACTATTGCTTGTATATTTTATTGCCATGCAATTTCTAGAACTTCCTGGAACTGGATGTAAAATAAATGTTATTATTACTCTATAATCTTAGTATATGTTCTTCCTGTGTTATTTTTAACGTTATCCTACGAATACTTTCTCGCTGTATTCTGATTATATTTCTCACAAATTGCGCTCATTGTTTGCCATAAAGAAATATGTAAATTAATAATGTAAAATAATGAATGCAAACGAAACATGAATCATATTATAATTTTCTTCTTTAAAGAGATATAGCCAAGTAATAATAATAATACCGGTATATTTTCATCGGATAAACAGGATCTTAAAGACGGCTACTTTCGCCCACCTTGCCCCATTTGAGATTATCTATCCACAGGTTCTCTTACAAGTCGATCCACACACTATGGAAGATACATACGTAGCATGATAATGAATACATTCGCAATAGTAATAAATAGCGTACATTAGACGCGAAGGTGTTGGGTATTGCGTACATTTATTGTTATTACCTTACGGTTTCGACCGCACAATAGTTTACGCAAAGTACGCATTCCATAGGTACACCCAAGCTTCTCTGACAGTTAAAGGTCGCGTCGTCGTCATCGAGCCCATTCATTACCAATGATCCGTGTAATTTGATTGTCAATTATGACTGAATTATGCGGCGCCCACTACGGAGAAATAGAGAAAAAACAATTTTTTGCAACGTTTGCAAAAACGTTCACATCCTGTATCAATCCTGTCAACTTCCTACGATCGCTGATCGTCTGAAATCAGGTTTATAAATAAAAACTGGACATGTGTGGCGATTATCGTGTATGCTTCGGTTGTGAGAACTAGTTACAAGTAATTTAACTAATATAAGAGCGGTGCCTGTAACGCACAGATAAAAATAGGGAGTTGAATTTAACACCGCTTTAAATCTTTTCCGTTATTCTCTGGCGACCATTAGTTGCAGGAGCTTCTGTTTCGAAGTGGAACGTTATATTCTTAAATGGATGAAAAGTACATATCTTGCGTTCGAAATGGTAGATTTTATTTCCGCGGCGGAAACGTTCTAACTACATCTTGGAATATATTTCTTCTGTTGTAGACGGTAATACCACCGTTATGGAAAGCAGAATTAATTACTTCCTCTAAAGAGAAGTGTAAACAGGCAATCTTGAATGCCCTCACTCCTTGTAGAATGAAGGGACTGCAGCCTGGGGATCTTAGAGGGCATCTCAGAATCCTTGAAGATCCCAATATAAATTATCTGGTACACATTGTAATACAATTTTGATCAGCATCATAAGGTGATCATTGAAAGCCGTTAATTGGGATCCAGGCAGCCTCAAAGCAAAAGAGGTACCCTGGCATGGTACACGGACGGCTCTATAATAGAAGGTATTGGAACAGGTATAGGCATTAGTAGACCAAATTACCACCTTAAATAGTCTACAGGACGACACACCAAATTTCAAGCAGAGATTACTGCTTTGAAATTCTGCGCAATAAAGAACCTCGAGACAGGGATACGAGGCGCAAGCATAATTATATTCAGTGACAGTCAGGCAGCTCTAAAAGCTATCATACGAAGCTGGTCTGATTCACGAATGTATACACAATTTGAGGAAATTGGGACATGAAAACCACATTACCCTGCGATGGGTCCCAAGCCATCAAGGAATCGAAGGCAATGAAAAGGCAGACAAGCTGGCTAGGCAAACAGCCAACACGCCCTTCATTGGCCCTACAAGAGATCAAAATAAAAAGGTGACCCCCCATGCCTTTTTTTGATGCAGAAACGAGCCCTGCGATGCGTGAGGGAGTAAAACCTCATGAATCTTGTCGTCCGCTCTTTGCTGAACTAAAAATCTTCCGCTAGCCTGTCTATACACACTTAAGAATTGTATTTATGTACACAACAGCAAAACAGATTTGAATACCCGTTCTCGTTATATTTGCCCAGTGAAGAATACTTCTATTCCGCGTAAAAGAATTAATCTGAGCCTCCTTGAAAACAGTCCTCATTTTCGGGGAGTGAGGTTATATAATAAATTACCTTATTATACGATTAATTTAATTTTAAGTAGCTTTAAGCTAGAATTAAAAAGAATACGGCACCAATTTAAGTTCTATAGTGTTGAAGAATTCCTTAGTAGAGCTTTAAATTAACTTTCGTTTAAGAAACTTAAATTTATGTGTGTTTTGTTGACCTGAAACTGTTGTTATACATTGCATTTCTTTCTTGCTTTCTATGAACATTCTAATGTATGATAGAAAAAATGGTTTAGCCAATCAAAAATTGATTCACTCAACGAACTTTGTTTGTTAAATATACTCAATACTCTTTAAAACAACAGCATGCAATTGGTTAAACCTATTGAACTGGATCAAAATATAAGCTGTTGCATTGAATTTATGGCATAATTCTTATTTTCTTGTTTTTCATTTAAAGCTCAAGAAAGTACATCAAGTTACAAGTACATAAGTTATTCTATAAAGTAAAACACTTTATAAATCAAGAATTTACAGCAGAGTGAAAACTATACATAAGTACATTGTATATATTGTAATGTTGTTAAAACGCCGAGGTTAGATGTCATCAGCGCCGTAGTCACTTCTTCTTTGCTAACTTCACATTGTACACCTATCGGGTATGAGGGTCCATCTGTTGGTAGGAAGCCCGATCCCCAGGGAAAGAATCCTGTTTTGAGCCCAATATGTTAGGGGCGTAAAAATAATAAAGTCAATATTAAAATTAATAGAAGTCTAACCAAGGACAAGCGTGGGGAAGACATATATTAACTACTTGTATATATCATTTTTTTATTCGAAAGTTAACAGAAATTTCTACAGCAAGTTCTAGGGCATACGTTAGTGGTACAAAGGTTATAAATGTCAATTAAATGTCTTTCGGTTCGTATCATCTAAATTCTCAGCACAATTTAACGTTGTAGTGTTGCATGTGTTCAAATATGTCTTCCTAGAACACAGAATCCCGGCAGCAGTTGCGTCCCTGCGTCACACTACAGCAAAATCGTTCGTTTCGGAATCCAATTCAATAATCGTATATTTTAAATTGTTAAGAATTATCATAGGTATCTATGAACACAAAACTGTTGGCAAGGAAACTAACAATAATTATTTATTATTCGTAACTTTATGTCGAGATATCATTCGGACATAATATATTGAGAAGTTGTTCCAATTTTTCCTAGTTTCGATCCACTATTTAAAAGTTATTCAAAAGTGCATTTGAAGAATATTGTGTTTATGCAGAAGAAGGCCACAACATTTAAGGTTAGTGGTCATTTCATTTCTCGTTTTCCGTTTTGAAACTATCCTCAAACAAAACTTTCATTTGCCGAAAGAGTGTCTAAGGACATTCCCGGATTCACGACCCCCAATTTTAGTAAATTTCTGACATTTGTAAATATTTCGAAAATTTCTTTAAATTAATCTATCAAAAACATTACAATATTTATTTATATTGGCTTACAAAGAAGATATAACAACCAGGTAAAATTCCGCAAATTTCGTATTCACAAACGATAAAATACTCATTAGTATTATTATATATTTTACGATCTACATATGTATTTCAAATATACATGAGTGATATAACGTTTAAACAGAAATAATAAAATAATGTTGCTCAGGTTAGACAATTTTATACGCTCGGTAGTGTTCACTGAAATAGTCTATCAATATTTTTTTTGCTACATTTAAAACACTCGAACATATTTATTACTATTATTGCAAAGTGATGATTAAACAAAGTTAATTTGTATTATTTAGCCCAACAAATTCTTGAGTTTTTAAATGATAAATATCGGTTTGTATATAAAACCAAAAATATTTTAATAATGATGCACACCGGTTCACAACTTGTTATTAACCTTTCCAGGTATCTAAAAACACCTGAATTTTTAGTTACATAATTTACTCAATTTATATCATTTATTTCTTGCGCCATGAAATACAGCAGAAAATCAAAAATCCGAACTAATTGTGATTGGGGGTTGTTCGAATTATCGATTTGTTCGGATTTTCGAACATAAAGTACACACGTTAGCATCATGAAAAGGAAAACAAGAGTTAATTGCATTTTGTTTTACATATTATACATACCAGAGCGGTTCAGGAACTCCTTAGAAAATCTAAGAGATGGCGTTTGAAGTATCGAAAATGATTTGTTTCTAGCAAGAAACATTACTTACTACACAGCTCTCAAAGCTAGCCTCAGTTATATCCGTCATGCGGTTTCATTTTTATTGTCGATTTAGTTCATGGCACTGCTCCTATGTTAGCAACTGTTTACGATTGGATAAATGAGTTTGGTGGCCGCACATCCACAAAGGATGGACGTTCTGGACGTCCAGTGGAAGTGGCTACCCCCGAAATGATTGACAAAATCCACGATATTGTTTTGAATGATCGACGAATCAAAGTGCCCGAGATAGTTGAGGTCACGAGCATATCGCAAGTGTTTTCAATTTTGCACGAAAAATTGGGCGTGAAAAAATTTCGCCAAGATGGGTGTCGCGTTTGCTCTCAGTCGAAAATAAACACAATCGTGAAGTCGACTTTGAGGCTGTTTTGACGCTTTTCGGTCGTAATCCTGGCGAGTTTCTCCGTTGATATATAACCATGGACGAAACATGGATACACTACTACGCTCACAATAGTCAGTTTTTTTAAAACGAGCGGGCTCCAAAGAAGATGAAGACGATGATATCGGCCGGCAAGGTGATGACCTCGGTTTTTTGGAATGCACGCGTCGATTACTTGGAAAAAGTACAAACAATAACTGGAAAGTATGATGCGTCGTTACAGGACCGGCTCAACGAAGAAATCGAGAAGAAACGTCCTCATTTGAAAAAGGAAAAGATCCATCTTTTCTTCCATCAAGACAATGCACGGGTGCACACCTGCGCAGTTTTGATGGCCGAAAAATCCACCGTATTTTCCAGATTTGCCTGCCAGTGACTTCTTTTTATTTCCGAACTTGAAAAAATGACTTGGCGGACAGCAGTGTACATCGAACGAGGAAGTCATCGCCTAAGCAGATACCTATTCTGAGGACCTTCCTACTTTTTGAAGATCTACAGAAAATACTTTGTCTTTCTTTCTTTTTCTAAGGACTTATGGTACGACCCTCGTACGATGGGTTTCACACTACAGTTCGGCACCCCTATCAGTAAACCAATTGATTCCGCATTGTATGAGGTTTAGAACTCTTTTGTTTATTGCTATAGCTAGTAATTCTATTTTCACATGTTGGTAATTTATGAAACAGAGTGTCTGTATCCTCAAATGGATTCGCAAAATATTCAAGTGGATGGGAGAAGGAAGAAGGTAAAATTACATTTTCTTTTAATGGTAACATCTAGTTAAAAATTTCACTTTACCTTCTCCATTCTCCCACCCGCTAGAATATTTTGCGAATCCACTTATGGATCTAGACACGGTGTTTCACACATTACCAACATGCAAACATAGAGAGTTACTGGCTATAGGAATAAGTGCATCTAATTTGACTTTCCATGACCAACTGCATTTGGCAAAATTTCCAACAAAAATCTTAATTTAAATGTATTGATACATAGCGGAGAGGAAGGGTACCTAGAAGTGTGAAACTAAAGGCACTATTCTTTTCTTGTCTCATTATTACAATCCGATAGTTGCAATCCAAATGTACAAAAATGAGTAAAATGCGTGCAGTATGTTTCAATCGATCGTGAGTGATGTCTCGCAGACCAGAACGTGCACGCAATAAACAGTTAATCTTCTTCGAGCTTATTGAGCTATATGAAAGCGGTGTTAGCTTCCGAAAAATTGCACGTACACTTTCGAGTGTTTTACTGTGCTGGAACCTGTGAATTGCAAATCAAGGTAAAGCATATAGAGCAGATTCAAGCGCATCCCCCGATAAGATTTTATTTTGAAGCGCTTGGTTGTGCAACACCGGTTTCAGTCGGTAACATTTTGAACGCAGCAGTGGTGGAACTCTATCTGTCGTAGAATATCATTACGGACAGTACGCATGGTGTCCCATAGCTACGGGCCTTTATTGCGATTATCTTTAACACCTGAACTGAGATGAACCTTATTTACTTTTCATTTGTTGAGTTTCATTTACACGTTTATAAGTAACATAAACATTTTTAATATTTTGCAAATATTTTTTGGTGGTGCATTTTTAATTGCGGCCACTGTAGTACGTTACCAGTTGTAAAGTGATAAACTTGTGTTGCTGTTGACAAATTATTGAGCATTTCGAAAAAAAAAGAAAGTATTCGTCGAAGCTAAAGTCAGACTGTGTTTCATACGAAATCAGTGTATGTACACCGACCTTTAAGTTGCGAAATTTACTCAGTAGAAGCAAGTTCAAGGGGAACGTGCAGCTATCCGAAAATCCCACCTAACAGCTACTCACATAAAAATGGCTCAAGAGGACTAATTTGAGCTGTATGGTTCAAAACTGCATGTAAATTGAAAAACAAACTGGTAAATATGGGAGTGTTAATAATATGGTTTGTAGCTGCGTTGGATGTAATCAAACTGATGCATCGTTTAAAATTGAGTATCGACCAAGAATGTCTAGTCCATCAAGAAACCACATAATTGAAAAAAAAACACAAGGTAAATTAATCAAAAAATATATAAGTTACATGCAACATGTTGAAAACTAGTCCTAACATTGTATATGTGAATAACATGATTTTAAAAGATCATCGTATAAATTCGACGAATTTTTTCCGGTTTGTTTTTTTTTGTTTTTCAGTTTCCATTAAACGATACCATTTTCAATTAACGCATCGGCAAAAATGTTTAGTAAACACTAAAATTAGCTCGCGCTGACAGACGCAAAGGTGAATCAGAGCCGTATTTTTAGGGTAATTAAGCGCTAATCTCGGTAATTACCTTCCCATAAATTCACGGAATAAGTCACGCAAGTCCGCTCGACACGCTTAACCTTTCCGCATTAGACGCGGCGTTGTAATAAATAAATCTTCGATTTTTGCGGGCTAATCTTTTCATCGATATGTTTGTTGTTGTTATTCAATCAATTTTTTCTATTTGGCTTACTTACTGGATTAAGTTCGTAGACTAAATAAACAATCGTAAAATTTGGAAAATTGAGTACACGTGTTTTTAGAAACTCATTTACCGAGTTCACTTATAGACGGTTGTGTTGTTGGAATTTTTTATTTTTGAACACTTTATGTTCTGTTCGTGTATCTCTGTTTTTGGTGATTAAATATGTTGAATTATGAACTTATGAAAGAATAGCTGAATTTATTATCCTTGTGGTGATTATTTCTGTCATTTAGAAATCGCATACGAGGATGGTACTGATAAGTACCTGTGTTAAGGAGAACAACACAAATGTTTTGCATTTAGTAAATTTATTTCTCGACATAACTCCCTGCACCTAGTGCAGCGAACTTTCTTAGTCCATCCAGATAATAGGATTTGCCAAACTTTGCGTGTTTCGGCAATACCCTCTTCGATCATTTTCATCTTTTTGATCATTAAAATCTATAATCTATTTTAATAATACAAACTAACGTCCAAAAAGTCATCACCGCCACCCATACAACTCATCTAGTGACTTCATTTTGTCCACCTATCGAAAGTAAATGTCGCTCTAGTGGTAAAAGACTCGATTTCTAAAAGAAATTCCTCTTTTCTTGGTCTATTATCTTTAGAGCGTGGGTGATAGTCCAGCCAACGACGGTAGTGGCAAAAGCGAACAATTACCTCTTTTGTATTTCATTTTCCCTTTTCGACAACTTCTAAATTAATGTAAAATCTTAGTGCAGGTCTATCAGGTGGAGAAAGGCTTTTATTGGGAGACATTCCGATTTCGGAAACTGTGTAACCTACCAATAAAATAATTATATCACATTACGTTAAATAACTTTGAGAAGTGGAACAATTTACCACAATACTCCGCTAGCATAGGACGTACGTTTCGATAACTAAGGCTATCATCTTCGGCAGTAACACTGATTAAGTTTAGGTTATAAATTTAGCTGATTTGCAGTAGCTATATTCACAGAAGTTCTCTATGATTGTTCACTTTGCTAATTACTGATGTGTAAAGTTCGTCTCTTTCCGTGTGCTTCACGTAATTAGCAGAGGCTAGAAAAACTCGTATTTTGTCGACTCTGGGGGAAATCAGTAGGCAACGCGAACCCACTCTGATGACACGAATAGACACGAGTCTGTGTAGTCTCTGGCGAACTTTACTCATGAGTATGATTCCCATCAGGAGAGGTGACTTTCTTAACACAATTTAAGTTTTATATTTTACGTCAACAAATTCTTTACTTTGTTTATTGTACTTTGTAAATCCGTAATTCCATTGTTTTATTTTGTAAATTTAATATTTCCTTTAAAGTCATACATCTTGCACTCATATTCAATGAAGCATTGTACGTGCACGTATTTATATTTAAAAGTCCCTAAAAATTGTAATAAATCAGTCAATTGCATCTTCGACACGAAGAAGACGAACAAACAAAAGATCACCGCCAAGTCGGAAATCGAACGTTACGTGCGCTCTTTCGCTTACGCATCAGGCAACGCTTAAACCCGCACTAGCTATGGTTTGTCGCTTCTACGAGAAGCCATTAGCAAAGAGCCTACATGCAAAGGATATGCCGTAGCAAATAAACTGAACAACAAGAACGTCCGAGTAGCCGTCTTCGACTGTAATCTGCTAATATCTCCGTGACCAGACGTTAGAGCTCCTATAGCGCTTGATGGAGGCCCTAACAATACATAATGCATACGTTGTGAATTTAAGGTACATAAACTAACGTTGTGATTAAATGATAATAACAACTCCCTGGCTCAAGGTTTTTCCCTAAAATGGTTTTAATTTACTTGTGTTTATGCTGTCTGGTTAACCACGTTTGCGTCTGGAGTTAATTAATGATTCTTGTTTATTAAATTAATACAAATTTGAACGAAGAATGCGTTAAAACCAGAAGTCATCATACTTGATATTGGTTCTTCTTCGGCTTTTATCTTACATGTCTTTAATTGTACGCACTTTTTAACGGAGAGCTAAACATTGATTTTTTCGGTGGCATCATACAATTATGTAATTCGAATCGCTTTCTACAATTATAAAACAGCAACAATAGCAATGAATATCAAAATGCGCCGGGAAACTCGCGCTATAAAATGCTGGAAAATGCAGCTGCACTAAATCATGTAGCGTATGCCGATTTGTGAGAGAATCCCGGGAAATACAGCGGCATTCGCGCTATACGGATCTGAATGTAGAATATTCTTCCGTGTGTTAGTTTGTTCTAGAGTTTACTCTTGAAATTTTGCTGATTATACTCTCAGTTCCTTCAGAAGGTTTCTAAAAACATCCTTTACTTTATGCGTTTTGGCACCTTTTCTTACAATGTTTGGTCCAATCAATTTTAATTTCTCTTATTAGAATGTTACATGTGCTAATTCTACTCTACGTTGAATCCATGGTTTTCCTCTTCAACCTTCATTTATCTTTGTTTAATAAAATTTTGTCGGCAATAATTACAGCAAAAAGCTTTTGGATATCTTCCAATAACTCGCTGACGGAACTAATAACATTATCAAGAGCATTATGTGAACATACTTCTGAGGGTAGCTAGAAATTCTCCGTAGTACTTTCTGTTAACTTTCCAAGAAGAGTTGAGGGTGCATCTTCGTAAAGGGTCCGCTGAAGTGGACATATTTCTAAAAATTTCTCTGCTAACTTCGACGCGTTAGAAGGTGCGCTTTCGAGTCTTCCCAGGAACAGTCGCAGGTTTTCTGATAGATCTGGTATAATTCCCGCCCGGGTACAACGAGAATGCGATAGTAACAAAGCCACGCAACGCTTTACACATTTATACGCAAAAAAGGCCTCTGTGGTTGTGACAAGCTCAATAACTCAGCTTATAAATCCGATTGAGCCATCATCACACGCAGACAGGGATAGTTTTGGTGCATTTAGCGAATGTATAACTTTATGCTTATTATTGCAATTAACATACGCGTTTTTAGGAATTACAGATCGGTACTACGGTTTACTAGCCTGACTAACAGAGAATCAATGAAATCGCTACGATAATTTATTTGAGTCCCAGTTTTTTCCGTGCGGGTCATTCGAATGCTGCCGGTTAGCAGATCACAAATGCGTATCGCATCCGGAAGGCTAAATGTATGTTAAATAAATCTTCTTCGTTACCTTTAAAAAGAGAATGATCACGTAAAGATGCTGAAATTGAACAAATCGAGCGATATCGATTTCTATTATAGAATACTACGCTACTTTTTTTTCTTTTCCCACTTCTTAGCGGTGTAAAAAAGTAAACCTAGTAAATTAAACCAAACCAAAGTTATAAACGAGCGAATCACATTTCCAAACACACATCACGACGTAACCCCATTTACTACACGACCAAGCACCATTATTTCGGCCGGTAATTCTCATTCATCGCACGCGAATCTCACTCTCTCGGTCCATCGCTTTGTTCGAGGTCGATAGATGTAGCGTAAAAATTCTCTTCGGTACGTCCATTGTTTGGCAACAATCCAAGTTTCGTCATGTAATTCGTCGCCGGTGAACGACGTATAGCGGCTCTATAAAATGATCGCTCACCTAAATATTTACGAAAATATACATTCGCCACAAATAAACGGTAGGCCGAGAAAGTTAAGACGGCCAGTGACAATTTAAATCACAACAGTTCGTAGAGGTACTGATAGAAAGTTACGTTAATCACTTACTAGTACTGTTTAGGCATGTACTACTTGATCAGTGATTGTAAACGTACACAAGGATTGCTGAATTCATATATGGCAACGAATTTCGAGCCACGTGATGTCGCTTGTGTTCCGCAGTCTTTCGACATGTATAAACTAAATTGTGGTTTAACCATTATACTTTAATACTTCCTTGTTTAAACAGTTCCGACAATAGCAGATTTACAACCAGTTTACAGAAATATTTAAGCACGCTAATTAACCTAATTTTTTTAAACTTTTAATCGTCAATTAAATTAATTAGTGAATAAAACTGAATATCACTTTGGACATCTGTCAATATTAACGTGAAAAAAATAAAAAACCAAGGAAATAGCTGTTATTTGCATAAATCTAACAAGAACTTCTTTAAAATAGAACAGGTGACCATGCTATAATATTTTTGTGTTGCCAATCGGCCCCAAATATAATCTCAATTCTATTTAGTTAATTACGAATTAGGTCTGCTCAAAATGTATTATGTATTACACTAATTAATTTAATCGCGAATTAAATTGTAATTCTAGATTAACTTAGTTAAGAATTAAGAAGTACAGTTTAAAAATCTAAACAAACATGAGCACATGTTATAATTTTTTTAAGGATCTCTTTTACGGTTAACTTTGATATACGAGTTATATCTGCTGATAAGTAATGACTGCAAACGATTCACGCCTTGCATTTATTTTTATATTCGTCTTGCATTATTTCTGCAAACAATAGAAGCTTCTTGCAAAAGATAACAGTATCTAAAGTAAGCATTCTTTACACCTATATAAGGGAACAGAAATAATGTTAGCGGCAGTATTAACTTAGCATTGTAAGCGTAACCTTAACTCCGTTAGTTTTACTCAAATATATTTTGTAAATTTTCTGTCCGTTCGAACCTCAACTAAATTTTTTTAACGAACGATTAACTTCCGTCCGTTAACACGCGTCTTATTTTTACATTAAAAGATTAAAAATAACACTATTACAACGGTGAATGAAGTCATAGATAAACAGCCATGACACTTTGGGCTAACGGTAAACGGTAAACCCTAGCGTATTATTCCAACTTTATATGCTAGTATCTTAGAATGTTGCATTAATTTGCTACTGATAAAATATAAACTAAGCCAATGAAAAATTACAAAAATACAATTTAAAAGAATTGCAAAAACAAAAACAACATACGCATTTAGTCAAGCTTAAAATAAATGATGTTCGAGTAGTGAGGAGCCCTAGTTAATAACGAGGGTAACTTTAAAGATGAAATTGATGAAAGAATTGTGAGAAAAAATTGAAGGAAGAGAGAATTGCAAATGAAATTAAATACTTTTAATATTTAATAAGAAAAACGATTAAACATACATTGTCGTATATATTGATATTTTGGACTCTTAGCACGGTGGAGGAAAATAAAATGAAAAATTGAAATTAAGAAAATGTAAGAGTGTATTTTAGCAATGCTTACAAATAAAGTCAATAAATAATGTGAAAAAAGAAAGGTACGAACGATAAACTCCCAATCAGAAATATTTCATACTAAAGACGGTCTAAGACAAGGCGGAGTTTTGAGCCCTACGCTTTTCAAGTTAATAATGGATGGTGTATTACAGGAAATAAAGGACAAAGTAAGGAAACTACCAGTAGGCTTTAGAGATATGGAAAGAATATCAATAAGTGAATGTATCTTCGCGGATGATTTAGTAATATTTGCAAAAAGTGAGACTGGTCTCCAACTTAATCTAGAATTATGGAATAAAGCTCTGCAAAACAAAAATCTAAAAATCAACACGGAAGAAAACAAGATAATGATAGCTGGAATAGAAGATAAACAACTATCAGTGACACTAAACAACAAAAAAGTGGAACGTTTAAATATCCTCGGGTAAATATACACAAAGATGGCAAGAATAAGGCAGAAATAAATGAAAGAATAGAGAAGGCAACACGCTTTGAACAAAGCATTTGTAAGGAAAAAAGAGGTAACAATAAGAACAAAGATTAGCGTGTATAAAACCATCTTTAAGCCGAAATTAATAGACGTAAGTGAGAGCTGGGGGCAAACCAACAAAAGGGCAAAATAGAAGCGGCAGAGATGAGACTTCTAAGATCAATAAAAGGCATTACAAGGACCGGAATTAAGAGTGGAACCGATCCTAAATAGTATAGAAAAACAACATTTAAAATGGTTCGGGCAGATGGTTTGATCAGAATGGGGGAACAGAGAGAAGCAAAACAAATATGGCAAACAGGATCGCAAAAGAAGAGGATAAGAGGGAGACCCAGAAAGAAGTGGGACGACGTGGTGGCGAAATGTTTGGAGGAAAGAGGAGTGAAGTGGGGCAGTGGAAAAATGTTGGCGAGGGACAGGAAAAACTGGGCAAGATTTGTGCATCAGTGAAGAGCAGTGAAGCAGCCTTAAACCTTACGGTTAAAAAGGCTTTATCGATTATATACATATAAAAAGGAAGGGAAGAAAGGCCTCAAATCGAAACAAAAAGGATTGAAAGAAATGTTGTTACCTAACACAAGCTATCGTGTACAATTGAATCATTTTCTTTTTCCATATAGTGGATGTTTCTCTCAGGAAAGAAATATTGTTGTTTATCGTAAGTTTTACTTTGCCAAATTGTTTATATATATAGAACTGTTGTGCTTGTTATCAACTACCATTTATTTAGTGTGAACTTTTACAACTAGCAGACATTCCAATCTTTGGCTTTTCGTATAACTGAAAGCAACATTTCAGCTGGAAAGAAGACATTTTTATTATTTGGTGATCCATATTTCTCCAAATATCGATAGATATAACATGAACCCCGATAAATAAATCCATTTGAAGGTCATTTCTTCCTCAATATTCGGTAGAACGAACAATCTATTAAGCCACTACATACGAAAACTTCTACTGGCAGCCGAATACAAAAATACCGTTCCATGCTCACAACTATTTGTCATTTTTAGCATTTGGAGAATTCACGTGCAAAACGTCGATACGGACCCGACAGAAATTTCGTAAAATAGGTCGTTAGCTTCTGAAGTATTTTCGTGTATCCGACGCAGTAATGACGTATTCGTGTGTTCTAGAATTGGGAACGTTTGGAATTCGTCGGGAAACAGACCGGCAAAAGATGAATCAAGTAGTTGTTCCGAATGCACCCGTTTGAATGTAGTTTATGCAACGGGATCATTTTGATGTAGCAGAAGTATCGCGCTGAATTCTTATAAGAATATTTGAAAGACAAGAATGCTTAACACTGAATTGCACGCAATCGTTTCTGACAAGGTTTGCTTTAGGTTTTAAAAGTTAGTTGCAAATAAAATTGACCTAAAAATGTACTCCCATTTTTTTTTAATCAGCATGTTTGCGTGATGGATTTCACGGATGATAGGTTTTACGATCTCCCGTGAATATGAAGAAGACTGCTGTTTCTCCATAATTAGACCATTTAGAAACGATTTCGTAACGTAGTATAGAATTGCAAGCAAAAAGGAAAAATAATGGTGCGTTTGTTCTAGAAAGAAAAGATAACAAACCCATCTGAATGAATTTTGTTTGTATTTTGATTAATCCGAAAGGATTATCTGTCTTATTAGTTTCCCTAACCTTCTATCTACAAACTGGCAACTGACCACCCCCACTTATTATCTTTAATAAGTGTTTAGCAGGTGAAAGAATTTAATATTTGATGGACTCACCATCAATCCATCAATGTAAACAAAGACAATAACTAAGGGATTCATCACCAATTCAACTATAGTGTGGAAACGTACTAATGAATGATACCATGATTTACTTTCTTCTCATCATACGTGACGCAAACATTATCTAACCCCTAACGGATATAAATGTTAGCATCTCTTCCGCACTTCAGGAGTGCCTCAAGAAGCGAGTCTAGATCTTCTCTTGTTTATATTATACATAAACGACGTATATAGCTTTCTTGGCTGTTACAAGTTATTTTCCGCAGACGCTTTAAAACTGTATGGCGTTATGAATGCTAGTGATGATCGCAATCATTTAAACAAACACTAACTTAGTAGTTGCATGCGTAAAATTCAACCAGCACATCATGTCTACAACATAAATAACGCTAGCTTATCTAGGCAAACATCTTTTAAAGATGTCGGCATTGATTTTAACACCAAGCATTGTTTGGTGATCGCATTTCCCACATAATCAGCTTGGCACTGGCGCATTAGTAGGTACTCTACAACCGTTTTCTATTCTGCTTTTATTCACTCCACGTTGGAATAGCTTTTGTGGGTAATCACCCTTTTACATGCGACATATATATGTTCAATAGGGACTGAACAAATGTGCTAATGACGGCATCCTGCTCCAACTATTAAAGAGATTAAAGCCAAAAAAATTCCTATTTTGAAAATGTTAATTTCAATCTGTGCGAAAACTATCGGCCTATAAACATTTTACCTGCTCTGTCAAAAGTTTTCGTACAAGCAATCACTTCGAGACATCCACTTTCTTGAAAGAAAAAAGGAATACCTGTGCAATGAACATTATGGTTACAAAAAAGAATAATCGGCGATTAGTAGCCGCTACAAAATATTTACAAAGCCTTCGATGAACATAGCAGTAAAGCATTTAATGTTTATTCATCTAAATGTTTTACAATGTCCTTTATCATATTCATTTATTTTATTTTTTATTTTTACATGCATATATCACTGACTAGTGATATTTAGTACATGTATATTGTATACTGAGACATCTGTGATGGTTTAATTACAAATAAATAAAGAATATCAATATCAATACCAAAGATCATGGTGTATAGAGTGTAGTCACATAACCCTACTTACTTCGCACGATATTAACCCTTTAGATCTACGAGTACTTCGTAACAGAACTGATATTAAGTTTATTTTTGATTGATTTTCCTGTGCCTCAACCCTCCGGCAGATACCACCATAAGTTTTACTATCTGCAACCTAAAACTAATATAATGCTAAAATCTTCTCTAACTTTAAATTCCCATCATTCCATTGATCTCGTTTCCTTCCGTTGCCTACACTAGTGAACAAATCCTCGTCCGCAATGCACTTCTTTCTATGTTATTTTGTAGATCTAAGTTTGTTTTAATTAGTTTTAGTTAAAATTATCAGTTTTGTTTTACAAAAGTTACTTTTGTCCTGTAGATTTAGTGGATTAGGCAATAATTTATCATTATCGTAAAAGCCTTTTTTTCTTAATGAGCTGCGTTATAAGATCTAGCATTGAACTTATTGCCTTACAAATTCTACCCTGGAGTATGGAGCACTATTTCGTTGGGCAACGCATTTTTTTCTCTATTCCTCTTACGATTATTGTCGTCCTTGTTTCAATAGATCTATTATGTGGTGTAGAACTGCATGAATGCACTCAATAGGCTAGAAAACCGAACTAAGATGACTCTGGCCTGGATATCGGGACACGAAGGCCATCGAGGAAATATAAAGGCAGACGAATTAACCCGAGCAGTTTCTCATTGGACACAGGCCTACATTTACAGTGGACCTACTAAGCAGAAGTCTGTTAGAACAATAGTAGGTTTACTAACAGCACACTCTATGCTCAAGAAGCACATGGGCAATCTGGGCTTGACAGTGGAAACGGCACGTAATTTCTGCCAGGCGGAAGAAGAGATTGCATAGCACTGACAGGAGTACGATTCTCAGAAATGGCCCCGGAACGCCCAAAAGCGGAAACCTACGTTGAGAGATCACTCACAAGGTTGCTAAGTCTATCGAAGAAAGCAAAGGTAACGTAATTGATTTAACGAGAAGCGAACCACAATGGATCTAAAACGGTCGCAGTGGGATAGGTCACTAGGCTACGGATAGTAATCTAATCTAATAACTTCACCATTGTTATATTATAACAGTCGCTGACTCAGCCGTTTTAAAAAGAATATCGTTCGCCTCGTCTTCATCCTACATCATATTCTGCCAATAATGCATTGCAACAGCACAACGCGGTAGAATGGTTTCTATTAAGTTTGCAGCCCGGAAGAATGGTGCTTCAGTAACATACTCACCAGATACGAAATAAAGACAGAGTATATAATGTACAACAAGAAACAAAAGCAAGCGATAAATATCTGCTTAAAAAAGAAAAGTCTAAAAGAAGCGACAGAAATACGAAATGAAATGGGACAGACATGTGCAGAAAATAACTGAATAGAATTCAAAAATAATTCCAGCGTTAGAAAAAATAAAAGAATAAACAATATAATACCACCTTTGTATCAAAAACCAATCTATCATGCCCCATCTGGAGAAACGTAACCAACCACAGTTTTTCTAATACACAACGTCAACAATCCAAAGTATTAAAAATAATATATCAAATACACTTCCGCGCCAACAAGGAAGTAAAAAATCTAAACAATGTACTTCTTCTACATAAAATAGAGAGCGACAACAACAAAAGCAACAGAAATTTACAACAAAATACCAAAAAAGTACAATAACATATTTAAAAGCAAAATGAAGCGTCCGCTAAATAATGACAATATAAGTTAAACAAGGATACATCTGGACTCGACAGTGGAAATAAACTGCCCTCAGATATAATAGTTAACCTGGAGTAATAGTTCCCGGGGCGAAGATGACGATTGGAAAAATTGTAAAATATGTTGTCTGCTCGTAAATAAAATAAAAAACTAAAATTTGCCGCTAAATCTGCAATGACAACAGCAGCACAATAGTATTTACTATTCTCATGCAATAGTTCCATCTTCCCTAAGTACACCTTTGCGAGAAAGTTGATTCTAATGTCTTGATAATCTCATTCCTAGGCAAAACTTCTGGGAAGTATTGACAATAGATTGGAATATTTTAAATATGGTGCAATTTTAACCGCAGTTGGTGTATATTTCTTAAATAATTCTCTTCAAGTACCATTACCGATTTTTCAATTCACTTAATGGAGTGTATGAAACTCGACGTTTTTGTTCCTATAACGAAATGCAAATTCTATAACGTTAAATTTTTTACGTTGTGTGTGTTCTTTTTTTGTGGACCATCTGCAAGATTTAAAAATAAAAATTTTATTATCTGTCCAGAGAATAAACGCAAAGAATGAGACAGCCGATTCGTTCGTCGACTAGGTACCTTTACGAAACAGAAGCTTCTTAAAAAAATCGCCATTGACGTCATCAGTCGAAAATACTAACCTATAAAACTGTTTGATATCACTAGCACAGGTGATAGGTGGTATTAATAGTAACTTAGAATGCTATAATATGGGAGAAACATTTCAATTGGGACACGTTTGATAGATTTATGAATGAAGTAACGTGCATCGTAATGTGCAAAGAAAAACACTTTCTTGTTTTAAAGACCTAAAGGTTATATTAGATGAGATTACATCATTTAAATTTGAACAATCAGCTTCGTTTGTCTAACTTTAAATATTACATATTATTACAGATACGTTGAGACAATTAAATTGGTACCTATTTTTATCCATTTACGAGATCGTTTTCATTAAGGTTTTAGTCAATGAAAGGGCTTTAATTAATTTATTAATCGATTGTAATGACGTATATATCTATTTTATTATTTTACATACAATATATAACTCCGTGCACAAACTGTGCAATATTACAAGGCTGAGATGGTAAGAGGGTGGTTCAAGAAATTCTTAGGTAATCAAAGAGATGGCGCTCGCTATCGAAAATGGTCTATTTCTAGTAAGGATCGTTAGTCACTAGACAGCTGTCAAAGTCCCAGTCCATCAAACGGTTTCATTTTTATTGTCGATTTAAGCAAAGAATTTTTATTTATGTCGAAAAATGGAAAAAGTTAATTTCGAGCAGTGATTAAACATTTATATTTAAAAGGCTTAACACCTAAAGAGATCAAAGCTGAGTTGGATGAAGTTCGTATCACACCCGCTCCCGTGTTAGCAACTGCTTACAATTGGGTAAATGAGTTTGAACATGGCCGTACATCCACAAAAGATGAACATCGTTCCGGACGTCCTGTGGAAGTGACTACCCCCGAAATGATTGATAAAATCCACGATATGGTTTTGAGTGATCGACCAATCAAAGTGTTTTCAATATCGCACGAAGAATTGGGTGTGAAAAAAATCTCGGCAGAATGGGTGCCACATTTATCCTTATTTCAAAATAAACGCAATCGTGTGGTCGACTCTGAGGCTGTTTTCAAGCTTTTCGTCACAATCCTGGCGAGTTTCTTCATCGATACATAACTATGGACGTAACATAGACACACAACTACATTTCGGAGACAAAGAGACTGTCAAATCAGTGGGATTTTGAAGGCAAACGGGCTCCAAGGCGGTGAAGGATGCACGCGGAATCATCTACACCGATTACTTGGAAATAAGGCAAACAATAACTGGAAAGTATTGAGCAATGAAATCGATAAAAACGTCCTTATTTGAAAAAGAGAAAGATCCTTTTCCATCAAGGCAATGCACGAGTGCACATCTGCGCAGTTTCGTTGGCCAAAATTATGGAATTAAAATTCGAATTAGTGTAACATCCACCATATTCATTGGATTTGGCCCCTAGTGATTTCTTTTTTTTTCCAAATTTTAAAAAATGACCCGGCGGACAACGGTTCACGTCGAACGAGGAAGTCATCGCCCAAACAGATGCCTATTTTGAGGACGTTCCGAAATCTTATTTTCTGGAGGGCTTAAAAAAGCTGAAGAAACGCTTGGAAAAGTGTATAGAGTTAAATGGAGATAATGTTGAAAAATAAATTAAAGTATACAGAAAATACTACCTTTTTTAAGAACTTATTGAACGACCCTCATAATCCACATTGTTTATGATTATTGTCTAGATGGAATGATAATTAAAACATTATATCTGGTAATAGCAAAAAGTGATCGTCGTAGATATTTTTCAAATGGATAGACCCGCACAGGAGCAAAAGTCCATGCCTAATAGACATATTTAATGTAGTCAAGCTACGAAATACGAATGTTCGAGATTTTCAGTTGATGATGTATTAACCAAACAGGTGCGACTATGTAGCAATACGTTGTGATGAAATCATGTCACATGAATTATTATTTAAAACTATAAAACGTGAACATTAACAACGTAGCAACGTTGTCATCCGACGCAGTTGTTATGCGGAAACATTGTAGGTTCGTCTAACCCCGAACTGATATATGGATAAAGTTGAGGGTAGACTTTCACGACCGTAATCCATTGTAGAAATGTCTTTCGGGTGATGTCGTGTAGTTGATATTTAACTTGACGTTTCGCTGACTATCCTGTCAGCTTCTTCAGAAGATTTTTAAAGACAGAAGAAGCTGACAGGATAGTCAGCGAAACGTCAAGTTAAATATCAACTACACGACATCACCCGAAAGACATATGGATAAAGTGTTTGCAGCATTAATGTAACGATATATTTGTACTTTTAACAACTTTTCAAAGATCTTGCACATGATGCACAAGACGCTGATGTAACGTAAAACTGCAAGAGCGGCAGAATTGTTCTTTTTTGGAAGCAGTATGATATGAGATTTTTTTTCAAGCACCAGGAAAGTAGCAACAGAGATGTACATATGAGCAGTGAAAGGAAGAAGGTAAGGACGACAAAGTTTAGCAAGTTATATACCAATTCCATCACAACCAACAAATTTAGTGATCATTTTGTGTTAGATATGGTTTTAGATTAAATTTTAGTAACTTCATAGATTGCGGTTCCTGAATGGAATGGTGGAAAACATTCACTAATGTCGGAATCGTGTCGTTGTATGTTATAAATCTATATTTGTTTGTGCATACACGAATTAACAAGAATAAGCTATCAATACCTAAAGATCCAACCATGTAGCTTTTAACAGAAGTCCACGCCGTAAGTGATCCTTATCACTCGCTTCTGTAACATAAATGTTTGTTCCGTACTATTATCAGCACTTTGATGAGTTATCCAAAATATATTGTGATATCTGATCTAAACCTAAACAAAACTGTGTTTGGCATTTTGAAAATACATTATGTTTTCCAAAGAAGTTTAGCAAATTTTCATGTGCAATTGACAAATGACAGAATTTGGAAAATTTGGACTTTAATTTACCATTACGGATATAGAAATTAGAACAATTCCCTTATCATGAAAACATACTTCCTTTAAACCTACCTTGTGGTGTTAGATATCCATAAATCTTAGCCATTGGTTCCTTACTGCTACATTTGAAACAACGCAATGATACAATTCGGTCAACAGCAAAATTCGTTTTATATTTTCTACAATCTTAAATAGTATTTATTGGTGACTTAATGGTACCTATTTATAAAATCATAACTATAAACATTACGGTGGCAGTGTAGATAGCGCTAAAATCGCCCTCGAAACTAATTCGAAAATATCACAGCTACTTCGAAATTTTCCAACCTAATTTTTTTTCAACGTTACGCCGGCTGACATTTAACGCTGGCGCCTAGAAGCATCCAGAAGTTTAATTACCGGCCATTAATCTAGACGCCAAAGAAAGAAGCGATTGCATGCCGTGCCCTTGTAGCTACCGCTAGCGTTGTGTTCGGTAAACGGAAACTAATGCAGCGGTATGCAACCAGCGACAGGCCTGTGGTCTGAGGCGACCCGTCCGTAAATTATCTGCCGCTTCAGATAACCTTACTCGTGTGGAATCTCTAAAAATATAATGGTCTATTATGTTCGGTTCGTTGCTCTTTTTTCACTCGTAATCCGTTAGAGAAGTGTCCTAAAGCGTTCGAGCAATTTCATAATAATGGGGGAGACTATTCCCTCTTGAAACAATGACGCGTAACAATTTTTTAATTGCTTCTGTGGAAATTTAATGATCAAGTATGCACTATCGGCACAAGAACATTTCTTAAAAACGTCAATAGTACTGGTCGGGGTATCATGAAATGGTGGTTTATTACCACAGTACCACGGTTATTGAGTGCGAGTTTCAAGGGTGCGTTACTGTAAAACAACCTTTACAAAAAAAAAACCTTTACTGTACGCAAACAAAGAAAGGTAGCTTGGTCGAGAGAACACGCAAATTCGACAATAGATGAACGGGAGAATGCACCGATTAATCCAATCTTGTATTATTTCTTTAGTGAAACATAATGGAAATGCCATTGTTCGGAGTTATTTTAATAGTTGCCTATGGGCAACTTAATTAAAATCACAGAAAGAATGAGATAAGAAGAGTGCCTAAACGTTTTGCAAAATAATAGGTGGTCGTATTCTCAATTAACAATGCTTCCTCCAACAGAATAACGACATCGCTTACTCAAAGCCCCAATCTATCGCCCATAAAGCTTTTGTGAGATGAGGGAGGACAACTACGAAATGCCAAGCAGCTCTGGAACTAAGTTCAAAAGTAACAACAAATTGCGTCGATTCCCTAGAAAAATTGCGGTAAAGAAATATCAAAACTCAAATTAATTTGAAAATGAAGAAGCAAAAATGAATCAAATACCGAGATTGATTTTATTTCATTCGAGGATCTTCTTCTTCAATTGTCTTTAAGCTATCACATCCTCATCAATTTTTTTTTTAAGTGTTCCGCCAAAATCCAATCTAGCTTTCAATTTGATGAATACTGATTATTCAGAAGCTACGTCAATATATGGTGTATGCCAGTAAGGCATTAAAGTAGTTAATTTCAAAATATGCGCATAATACAGACATTTCTATCTAAAGTGCCTCACTATTTTAATACGCTGTTTGAGTGTGGATGAACTGCTCAAAACAAATTATGGACTCTATCCTGTTGGCTTGTTTACAACGTAAATTATTGCGTAAGATGCTCGGTATCCTGAAAATATTAAATCCCATTTGTAACTAACAATAAAATTGCACAATGACTTAAGGGAGGTTAAAAAAAATCGACGTACCGATGAAGGTATACACACTGGACCAAACAAGCAGTAAGAAAGAAAATGGGAAATAAAGGGTTCTACATAAAAAGTGTTCATGCAGAAAATAACATACCAGATCATCAACCGTTACTTCTTCAGCACATCAAGAATCAAACGACTACTGCTTACATAACATCCTTGAAGAATTGATTCATATTTTAATGTTTAATACTAAAGTTTTTTTTTCAATAATATTTTGCTTTGTATTTTTAAGACGCCCACTTGAAGCGGTTTAAAAAAGATCGTTACATTCGTTGATCCACGTCAATACCCTTTTCGCAATTAATTCGAATTA
>LR737423.1:681694-758290 GCA_902655005.2 Marronus borbonicus
ACAATACTTATGGGATCATCAGTTCCAGTAAATTGCAATAATACAACACATGTATTCTTTGAAAGGCTGTTTGGGGTGGTCTTAGGTATTCGAATAATAAATTTTGATTGACATGTTCTTATTTCAACATCGTTAGTTTAATTCAAACAGTTGCGTACATTGTAAAGTTATAAATTGTATAAGTTATAGTCTGGTGAAAACGTGGAAATAAATCTAATCGGCCGATAATATATGTAGCTATTGTGAAAAGCAAAATAGATACCCAATAGTACTAATGTTCGCTATGCTGTCATTCGCAGCTTAAATCTTTCGATAGATTTGGAACGTTTACTTCATACATTAATCTTGAATGAATTATGTCATAATAATCATCGAAAACATTACCGTAACCACGCGCGGTATAACGAAAAGAAGGCGCTTATTAATGGGTAATAGGTTCTGATCTAACCAGGCAGATCTTTACAACCGCCATATGAAGCTCCGATTATATGGTCTGTTTCGGATGTTTCTGAGACGATATAAAACCGTAATGTGTGATTCCAACAGGTGATGCCATAACTCGATATAACATACACGGTAAAAAGACCAAGTAAGAACCTACAGCTTCTTGCAGAGTATCCCATTGTAATCACGCCATAAGAAGCAAATTGGTGTGTAGATGGCTGCACACGCAATACATGATAGCAATTAGTCACATCGCCGTATCGTAACACTGAGCTTGAAAATTGAAGAATTCACTTTTTCTTCTCTTGATGTTGATGATGGTAGACAGGCCGGTAAGATAATTTCGAATTCACTATAACATATCACTCTTCCCGCGCATAACGGGGATCTTGTAATGATTTGTGCAATCGAATGCTGAACTGAAGATACGTAAAATATGCTTAATTTAGTTTAAGTTAAGTAAGTATTTTGATAAAGAAGAATTGCTATAACAAAAGCCTTGACCAATTGAACTCAGCAGCCAAATAACTCAATAAAACATAACTCTTTCACTTGTTTGGTTGAAATAAGCGATGTAAAGAACTATAAAATGTTATATTCATCACAGTATTTCTAATTTTATTATGCTACTGTTTATGATATGTTGCAATTATTATTATGGCTTTACCTTGTAAATATTATGATAATTCAAGAGCTGCATTAATCAAATAAAACATTAAATGATCCGTTTATTTTCTAATTAAATCTTCGCATGTAACACATGGATAAAAAGGAGGTTTTAATTACTATGACAATTAATTAACCTTCGTTCCTCTTTTATTATTTACTTTAAACAATAAAAGCTTTAAATCTCAACATTTAATATAATCCATGATGATTTTGTGCGAATTAAACTGAATGAATGGTTGGAAACCAATAGAATTTATTTAATAACTTACGCAAACGGTTTCGTGTTTAAAAGCAATACATCTTCTTATAACTTTCTATCTGTATTTCAATATTCTTGTTCTGTCCACCTGATCCTGTATTATTTTTACACTTTTGATAATTTAATTGTAACAGTGATTTGGCGAGTAGTGGATGAAGATTGCCGATATTTAATATTCGAGAACTCCGATACTTTTACTGTAAATTCTGGCCTAAAGGTATGTGGCTTTTAAACACGGAACCGGTAGCCCAATTTATTGAATGGAATTTTTGCGAAACAGAGACCCTTTCTTTCATTTCCAACCCTTCGTTCAACACCCAATGGTCCCAAATTTCTTGTTATTTATCTCAAATCTTACCGTTCTTAGCATGTACAAGGCGTTAACAAACAATTTAGGCCCATTGCTGTATTTCTATCCTTCATCCTTTCCTATTTGTTGCCATGTTCCTCCCGTCCCTAATTGCCATCTCTTGTAAGTCCTCCGTTTTCTTCTTGGTCGATCCTTTCTCCATTTTCCAGCTGGTGTTTTCTAACCTATTTCTTTAATTAGTATTTCATCTTTCGGGGCATTTTTTTGTAAATGCCCTTAACCACTGAAATCGTCTGTTTTTATAAACTTATCATTTCTTCACTGTATTGTTCGTATGCTTCATCAGTAACCTGATTTGTTTTCCCCCCTGCCATAATTCTTCGCAATATTTTGCTCTCCCACTCCTGCAGGGTTTATTCAACCTTTTTGCCCATTATCCATGTCTCGCAGTTATACAGCAGAGTAGATCTAATTATAGCCCTACATATTCTAAACTTTGCTTATCAGTCTTTCCGCACTTCTGTTTCCTTTCGTAATTGTCAGGTTAATTTACGATCCTTCTCTACATCTATTATCAGTGTGTATGCCCTAGATTTGTTCCTCCATCTCATCAAACTTCGTCACTTCTGAATTTACTAACTTAATTATTTTCTCTTCAGTTCCATAATTTTTTTGTGAATTTTGTAGAAATTCCCTAAAATAGTAAAGTAAAAATAATCGTCAATGTGAGCTTCTTAGCTTTTACATGTATCGAATTGATTTTGATGTTATCCTCTATTGTTTCAGATACCGAAATTAAATAACTGATGGCTTTAGATCAACACTGGTTCATAACGACAGCTCTGATCATATCGTCTCTGATTGCAGTAACAGCAAATGCTCTTCTGCTGCTGGTCTTCTTTAGGAGAAGAGGCCTTCGAACGATATCGAACAGGTAAAGTAACTGCTTAGGTTATTATAACAATCTGAGACAAACTTCAGATTATATCCGTGTAATATAGTAGTCTTTGCTAACTTGTTACGTTGAGCCTATTCTTGTATAATTTAAAATTTATTGGTGTGTAGATCAATTAAAAAATACTCAGAGACAAATTCTGCACCACATAGACATGTATTCAAGTATACAAAGTGTTCAGTTTCTGCTGCACACACAAGTTTGGTTTAGTAACTGGAACACGCTGTATATTATTGCATTTATGGTAGCCTCAATTCATGTCAAGTTTTGCCAACATTCCGTATATGAGGTAATTTATAATTTTTGTGAAATGCAGATACTAAATTTAGAGAATTTAAATTTTCTTATTCAAATGACCAGCTTAAATTTTATTTGACTATATTTTTAAGTGTTTAGTAACATCTCGAAAATGTTTTTATACGAATCAGATCCTACAACAAGGTCATCAAAATCGTTGCCAAGCTTCATTCGTATTATTTCATTTGTTTCAATGAAGCGCTCGCTATTATTTGGTTCTTTTACGCCGAAGCTAGATACCAAAAAACATTTCTGTCTATTCCGTACTTCTGGAAAAATAACTCTTTCTGTAAATGGCGACTTTTTAATTGTAGAACAATGGGAGCTTTTTACTCAAAATTGATAATTTAAAGATACAATAATATGTTCCATTTAAAGTACAACTTTGGGCAACCACGAAGTTACATGTTTCTATATAATTTTAAGCTGTGCGCGGAAATGACGCACTTGTATATATAGTGACCGCCATAAAGTTAGTATCAAATGAGGAAGTTTTATTTTTAACATTTAAGAAACAAATTTTACAACGGTAATTTCTGCTTATATAAGAACCTATTTACCAGGCGATGTTTAGTTATTTAAAGAATGGGTTTTTTTGAAATCATCAAAATTTAAAAAGTGCTATTTTTCGAAAATCAATGTTTTAATTAGATTTTTCTCTCGTGTATTAATTTTAGCTAACCGAACAATCTGAAGGCAAGAAAGCATTTTTTTTTTTGTTGAACTTTCGCAAAATCATACATGTCTATTTTTTGAGATATTTTCAAAATTTCACATACTAAGACCTAACCTTATAACTTATTTTTCTTGTGAAAACCTTACAGAGTTTAATCGTATGAAGTGATTGAAATTAAATAATCGATAGTGACTATGTGAAATGTTCAAATCGAAGGAAAAAGGTTATTACACAATAGTTATAGGTTAAACTTTTCTTGCAGAATTAAGCTTGTTCTCAATTTTGATTTGATTTAAAATTGCAAATAGTGTGGTGGCAGAACTGAGAACAGTAATTAACTTCCGCAGTCAATTTTTTTGAATAAACAAAACCCACTTGTAATACAAAGCTACCTGAGATTTTATCTTACTCGGGGATTTTATGCGAAAGACTCGCAGAAATGTATAAAAGAACATCCGTGGTCGTTTTACCTAGTCAGAGACGCTTCTTCAAAAAAAATCGGGAAAAATTACAACCCCCACGGCGAGAGTTAGCTAAAGACACCGCCCACTTATGTACACGAATGCTCTTCTAGCTTAGTCGTGGGACCCAAGATCTGCTCCCCGAATAATGATAAAGGTGGGGTTGGAGGAAGGCAAAGCTCTGATCATTTAAAAAGGAACTAAATGAGACATATCCACAAGCCACCGAAGGTGAAGAGATACATCTGCATAATCAAAAAATTTCAAGATTAGTAAGAAAAATTCTCGATAAGGGAAAACATATAGTACAAACGCGATACATCTGTGAAAATTGTTTATCATTAAATTAAGCTTTCAGAGTTCCGCTTCATCAAGTTACTACAAGATTAAAAGTCAAAAGTAGTACTGCTAAAATTACATCGCTTAAGTCCGTTAAGCGGGCTAAATTCGGTGAGAAAATTGCTTGATTTATAGAGTCTCGCTGTATTTAGGAGTGAAATCTGGTGTAGAAATGCGTTAGGACCGTATCATGCGTCTAGGCGTCATAAATGTGATGTTCGTATAAGTACTACGATATTTGTTTGGTCACGATTAGCTGTCGGGAACATGAAAACATGAAAATAGCTGTCGAAGGTCGAAAACGAAGAGTATGAGCATCGTCCTTTAAATCGATCTAAAACGCATTTTTCACAAATTATGTCAGCACTAGTCCACGCTCTTACTAGTTTATTCTTTTAACTTAATATTTCAAAATTTATTTCCCGCATGGAAAATGTACTTGTTTGTTAATAAAAGCTACATAGTTGGGCTTTATTGCACTAATGTATTTGTAAGGGCCAAGTGTTAAAATAATTCACAGGGTGACATTAAAAGAAAACCAAGCTTTTGATATTTGGAAATATTTAATAATAAACACATTGTACCTCAAGCGAAACTTCTACCTTCCCTTTTTCTTCGTACCTGCTAAATATCCCTTCCCCTAATTCGCCCAAATATGGTAAAGTTATTTTGATGGTTACTATAGTACACTGATTTATCTTAATTTTACAACTTGACAACGTCGCAATTGTCATGGAAAGATAGAGCGGTAATGAGTAAATAATAATAATAAATTCATATACATAGTGTTTCTTTCAGTGGCTCAATGAAACATTCTTCGTGACGTCCTGCATTAATCGAACACGCTGCATATTTCGTATCATTTAAAAAATATCCACAATACATATAAATGCAAAATATAGTACTTAAATTTACAATTTAAAATATATATAACTTTTATTTAAAACATTGTTTCCTATTTTGTTTATCGACTAAGATATCCTTGCACTAATGGGCCACCGGTATATGAAGATCAAAAATAAAAAAATCACGAAATATAACAAAGTATATTTGGTTTCTCTTGTTTCAGATTCGTAATAAATCTGCTGATAACGAATCTATTGTCAAGCGTATTCCTTGTACCTCTTCTCATCATCGACCAGGATAATCCGGACCTAGCGAGTACGTCATCGTCAACCACCCCGGCGATATTCGAGAACATCTCGACAGAGCTCAGCGTTGACAGTTCCACCAATCTTCTATTCGAAGGTATCGTATCCGAAGAAACGGAAGAGATCATCAACGGCGATCTGAAGCAGGAGAAGATCACCATACGCAACGGCATCGACGCACTAGAAATCGACGTTTCGTCCAATCGCTCGGCGTCTCCGTCAGAACCCTTAAGGACGCGAACGAACGATGTGCTGTGTTTCTTCGCGCAGAGCACTACGAATTTGATCTGCACGGCATCTATTTTTAGCATACTCCTGATCGGTATCGATCAGTACTTCGCCGTAGTACATCCGCTTAGGTATCACTTCTATATCGACAAGTATCGATCCACTGCCCTAATAGGATCATGCTGGATCTTCTCGATTGTAATCGCTAGTGTGGATGTGTTAATCTCGATCGATTGCGACTTTTGGCGGTTCTGTTCGCAACGCGTCACCGAAACAGATGAAATCAGAGCTTCGCTGCGCATAGCCTTTTCATTCGTTTACTTCTTCGTCGTCATAGTAACGCCTTTTGTGACAATATGCGCGATCTACGTGTGCATATACGCTGCTGCCCACGAGAACAGCGTGAGAATGCGCAAATCGACGTCGACAAACAGCACCGCGACCCCCAACTCCTATTCGCAACTGCCGCTAAAAGGTCACGAGTCCAGCGACGACAGTCCGAACGACGATCACCAGAACAAGATATCTTCGACGATACCCAAGATACATTCCGCGCCAAATTTCATCAACCTCGTCGAAATGGCGGAGGAGAAGGAGCCGCAACGCGAAACGCCACCCGTGAAAGTATCGCGAAGTTGCAGCGATCGGGTCTCGCACAAGAATATCATCATCTCGCTGAAGTGTCGCATCTCCAATGCGTCCGTCTTTAGATATCGCGAAGAGACGCGAGCTGCCAAGATCAGCTTATTGGTGATATTCATGGTATTAGTGTGTTACGCGCCTTACGGCTTGGCAGTACTCTTGAACACTGAACTGTACAAACCTAAGATGCCGCGGTTTTTCAATTACATTTCGCTGATGCTGTTAGTGATATCCGATACGATTTCGCCATTCTTATTCGCCTATCGCAGTAGACGAGTGCAACGCGAACTGTTGAAATTCCTCCGCGTGTTACCTCCTAAAACCACCAATAGGGATTCCCCTAAACATCACCAATTTCCGAAATCGGCGGAGGACGAAGACGCGCCGGCTAAACATAACGACGAAGAAGACGACGCGGCGGCGCGAGAAGAGGCGGAGATCGCCGAGCCGTTCATCGCCGGCAACTTCCAAATACCGAAGGTGGTCGTCACGTGCAAGGTAGAAAACGAGAAGAAGAGCATCTTGAAGCGCGTCTGCAGCAAGAACTGGACGAATTACAAGAAGTGCAACTTCATCACCGTACCTGATAGCTGTCTGGACGCTCGCGGTTCATTCTCAAGCGCCAGCACGCAGATTTCTTCGGAGGAATGACAGGAACTTTCCGATTATAGCGCCAATAGTGATCCGACTTAAGCATTCGTAATAGTTTTCAGTATTGCAAAAGATTGGAGCAAATTCGATGCTATTACAGGGAAAAGCTAAATTGGTCACCTAGGCACTTCTTGAGCCTCAATAAGTTCCTTAATTTGTTAAATCAATAATGAAAAATATTTCTAGAGTATATTGTCGAACGGTTGTCTGTATTGACGTGGAAAATCGATGGAAATATTTGCAACATTTACAAAATTTAATTCATTTGCGAACGCTTTATCCGAATCTTCACGTGATTTATTAGCATCTTCGACTAAAGATAATATTCACATAGTTTCATAACCGTTGATGCTATTCGATCTCTCAAGAAAAACTGTTTGGGACAAAATTCAATTATTTCCGCTGATCAACCTAACGTTAGTCAACACAACAGCTGCATAGCACAACACAAGCTCGGGAAACAAATATGTGTGAACAGAGACTAAACAGGAACTATACCGAATAAAAGAACTTTTCCCGTAATGCCATCAAATTTGTCTTGTTTTGTACAGTGCGTTGCAAAGTTAACGTTTCTACTTAGAGTAATGTTCTAAGTTTGACCTCAGTATCTTAAATTTCACGTAAAATATCCATTTCCTTATTACTTTTAATTATTGAAGGTATTCACCTGTATTTCTTAAATTCATTTAGTTTTTACAGCTTGTATATGTTACTGATTGTACTTGGAATTATACCATACGAAAGCGAAGGTGACGTTCCGGTCAAAGTAGTTTCCTGCCTTCATCCTTAAAACTGCCAAGAGAAGCAATTCTTATCTTTTAGCAGAGGCTCAAAGAAGACCTTGACGTACGTCCAAAATACCACAAATTAGAGACATTACCTTTGCAACATTATCTACGGAAAACATTACAGAACGAGTTAAAATAAACTTTATACTTCTACAAGAAAAAACGATGCGATGGTGCTATTATCTTCAGTAAACGCATTTAACTGTCTTCGTTATTGTAGCCGATCTAATAGAGACAGGAATATCTGGTCTTTATTCACATCTAAGATGCATATTACATAAAAACTTGTACGTCGTAGCCAAAGATATATTAAAATGAAATGTGAAGTGATAGATTCACCTCTATTGTATTTTGTTCTCGCGAGCATGACTTGATAAAACGCAAGACTGATTGTAAACTGTTATTAGATGTACAAAAATACTGAAAGTTTCGTATAAATTCTGAGGTTACTTTTATTCATCCAGAAAAATGCATTTATTAGTTAAGAAAGTATTGATGAGTCTAAGTATTGCTGTGCCTTCTCCTGGGTCCCAAATATTAGCACAAATATGCCCACTTGAGTGACTAAGACAGAAAGACCTTCATGGAATAATTAGTCTCTCGAGATAAGAGAAGAAGGACCTTCAAAATCATCTGAAAACCTTGTCTATTATTAAGAATATGCCTATTTCTTACACTATTTAAAGAGAAAGAAATGTTAATATATACACTTGAACGTTAACAAGATAGTGCTAAGATAATCGCTACGGTTAGCGCCGTTCACCCGCGTACATTCAGGTGCGTTTGCGTACGATAACTATCAGAGTGACTCCGAATGCGATACTCGCTGGAAAATAATGGATTTCCTAAGAAACGTATTGGCCAGGAAGGTGTAATAGTTCAACTATCAAGGTTTCCAAAGTTGAACCCATTAGTTTTTTTTTTTAATTTGGGAACATTTGAAGGAGAAATTTGTTAAAAAAATGTATTCGGCACGTAATCAGATTATAAAAAAAGAAAATCTTACATGACTTCCTGTTAATCAGGAACATTTTGGCCGCCTGAATTATGATACATTTCTCAATTTGTTCTTTCATTTCTTTAATATCAAGTTCGCCTTTTATTAATACTGGTAACTAGAGAATTCAAATTTGGTCGGAAATCTTTTGTACCGACAAGACACATTTGTACATATATTTTTGCATTTCAATTGCCTAATCTTAGGCTTCGGACCCCTCCAAAGTTTAAATGTTTTTTTATATGCCCTTTAATATCTCAAAAACCACAATAGATTCTCTTACCTTGCATATCTTTGCACCGGATACATAGACATGTTAACAGATTTCTCTGTAAATAGTTTGAGGAAGATATTCTCGAAATTTGTCACAGAACTTATATTCTCACCACTTTGCCTCTTTATTCAAACTTGCTTTTTAAAGTTTACGTACCTAGCACCCGATAAAAGATCTCTTTGGTTGAATTTATATGAAACTTTCAGTTAATACTGTGTATCTTCTATAATTACCCATGGTTGTTTCTTTAAAAGCACCATGTTTTAAATATTGTAACCTTCATACTCATGGCAGCTAATGGTACTGATTGGTACTAATCACAGATTTGACCGTCTCTTTTAATAAGGATGCAATCCAGTAGCTGCTATTAATTACAATAATTACATAGAATAAGTATTTGTTCGCATACATAGTCATATTACGAGCATTTTAGCGTTTTCAAACGAACTTCTATGTACATGCCAGTTGCCGTTTATTATTAGACTGCAGATCGACGACTTCCTGTATAGTATTGCGAAAATTTTGAACGAGTAACAGATAGGCTTGTTAATTATGTTATGTGTGATGATCTCACATTCAAAGTGCATCTTTCACTAGTTGTAACGGAAGACGGAGCTTTTCTATGCTTAAAGATATAGGGACTATTCAACGGATTTGAAATATCTTTTAATTAACGTAAATGAATGTTGTACAGAGCGTATCTAACTTTCTTGTAATGTTCCTAATTTAGAAAGCATTCGTAAACTAAACTTGACCGAAAAATGTATTTGTTTGTATTGAAATTTTGTTTAAAAAACAACAGTCAACTAATATTCTATCGTGCGCCCTTTGAAGTGGCCTTCCAAGTTTTGAACTGCATGTCGTGATTCTGTAACACTGGATGGTTTTTTTTTCTACATCTTTCTTTCTAAATCTTCCCAAAGAGGACATGACACTACGTCAGGATTATGCTCTTCTAGTTAATTCTTAACTCTTCTGGTCGTATGACAGAATGACGCTCCATCTTTCTCATACGACAATATACAGTAACAAAACACATCAGGAACGCAACAAAAGGACAGAAAAAAATACACTAACACACGGACATGTTTTTGCCTACCCGGCGTCATCAGCGTTGGTCCGAAAGCATATTTTATCTCTACCCTCTACTGCTGTTGCCTCACAGCTAATTTCACAACTTTCAAAGTCTGTAAGCCTGTCGGAATATTCACATGTGCGGTTTCCTAAGTAGCTACTTGCGCCCGCATCTCGTGTTAAGCAGTCAGAGAACTGCTTGAGGGATGGTTTGAGGAACAGTACCCGGTTTATGTCGCTGCTTTCTGAACAGCAGGCATGCGTTTCTTTGGCACTAGGGGGCGCCAAGAAATGTCGTGTTTGTCGTTTTGAAAGTTGTAGCATTAGTTGTGAGGCAACAGCGATAGAGGGTGGAGATAAGAAATGCTCTCGGAACCATGCTGATGACGCTGGGTAGGCAGAAACATGTCCGTGTGTTAGTGAATTTTTTTTTTCTCACCTTTTGTTGCGGTTGCCGTGAATTATTCCGTCAATACCATGAGGAAGCTATCTTAGCATTATTTTTGGGTTAACAATATACAAGTGTATCAAGAAAATTACGCAACACTGTTAAGTTGTTATTTTTTTTTATTTCCTCATCAATGCACAGGAGTTGTGATTCTCTTTCAATTCCCAGCACCAAAAGGTCTAGTCTTTAGTTTGTTTATTTTCATTGGGTGTTCCAAATATCAAAATTTTCTGGCAATTAAAACCGTGTCTCAGTTATAAACGAGATTAGAAAGCCTCTAAATGGCTATTATGATTGCTTTCGCAGATCTTTTCTGTTATCCTTATTGTTTTGCCACTAAGTACAAGAGTGGCGACGTTGCGTGCAGCTTCTCATTGGCTTTACGTTCGGCTAAGTCTCGCATGTGTGTAACTCGCCACGTAGAAGACAGGGAGAGAGCGACGGTACTCGCTAACAAACTGCACCGAACGTCCTCACTCTACTAATTACCCGTCGTTTCAAAACTTCTCGCTTTTCTAAATTTATAAAGGCCAAGCCCACTTCTGAATCCGCTGCGGCAACATTGCCTCCCTACTTTATAAATTAATCCCGCTCCAAGACCATAAAATTGTACCCACGACCAATATAATGAGTAGCTGCATTACCAGCATTATTTTGGTTGTACCGATACCTTCTAGATTTCTGCTACCATGTTTAACAATCTTTTCACTGTATTGTGAAAAAAAAAACTATGCATTTAGAGCTCGTCTAAGGTAGTGCTTGATTTTATTACAGAACAGCACTTATTTTTTTCCTAGTCTTTACTTCATCTGCCATTTGATGGTACTGGTAAAAACAGCCAAAAATATCTACTTTACATGAATTTTTACGAACTTCATTTGCCGTTTTTCTTCTACGCTATACATAGAAGTTGAGCTACAGAGAAGCTATACATACATGTTTCGGAAAACAACGGAAACCAACTTGACCCTCTGAAAGTTGATAGAACCCCGGGGCTCCTTATGTCATGCTTCGAATGAATGTATCAGAACAATCCTCATCATCACCACTTATTATTACATAGCTGGTTTTCTAGAGGCTCACTCTACATTGTATGAATTCAAAAAAAAAGCAAAAAATACACTTATTCAGTAGTTTAATGGCTGCGGTAACAAATAAATATTGCTTATATTACAAAAACGCTGTAAAGCTGCATACCGGCCACTTCTAGTGAAAAATGCACATATTAAAGATACAAGTTTCGTTGTTTCTATTTTACTGTCGAGCCCGCGGGGTGATCCACGATTCATGATTGATTGAACTCATTAATTTGCATGATTCAATGCTACCAACTGATTTGCATCGAACGTAAAATGTACATAACCCGTGGAAATTACGCTACAATATACAGTGTGTTAGTTAATATGCGGGCCTTACAAAAATGACAAGGTCTTGTATCCAATCTTCGTCCTAATGACATTATAACAACATGAATCTATCGCGCAGTATCCGTTGAAGAAAGTAAGGTTTCGAGGAAATAACAAAATTTGCAACGGCCCAGATCTCAATTAACAAACCGTATATGCTAGCAATTGTATGCCAGATGAATAGCCACTGATATGATAACGGTAGGTAGGTACCTTTTAGTGAATAACATGCGATTTGTGATATAATTTTTTCCTTAACGTTTTTTTTTTCTTTTTGGGGAGGAAACCTCAACGATTTCACTAAGATTTTATATTAAAATTAACTCGTAGATCATATTGATTGTAAATACTATATTACGCAGTATATAAGATTATTTATATTTAACAAATTTATATATTTTTTGTACTTGTTATTTATTTATTCGGTTCTTCTCTTTCTATATTCGTTTTGTTCGCCGAAGAGAAAAACATGCACATGACAAGAATTTCCTCTAAAGAAATCTGTAAATTATCATACATGATGTGTATTATATATCTTTTATAACATTAATGTTGTTTTATTTCATCTTTCCTTTTAATTCTAAAGGATTAACACTGAATCGAAGTTGGTAAAAAGCGGAAATACTAACCTTTCGAAATTGTTGTGGTAGATCATATACGTCTGTACGGCTTGTGGAGGCGCCAGAGTATGGCGTTTTCAGGGACATTCTTCTATTAAAATCGAGATATAAAAGCGAAATGGTTTTCTATTTTTAAAGAAAAGACTGTGAGTAGCGGAGAAATTATCTGTTTTGTACACATTCTCATATTCTAGGCGAATATTTGCTTCATCAAAACCTACTTCTGTAAAATAAATGGCAAGAAATAAATATTCAAAATTAGAAATGTTAAATTACTAAAAAAATAAAAGAGATATAAGTATAGGAAATCTTAATACCGTTTTGGAAATTGTGAGAACTATGATGCATACGGAGCGTTCCATTTAATATAAAAAAGTTATTTTACTTGAATGATAGTCCAAATCAAAAGTAAATTTCCACTCTGTATAATGTTTAGAGATCATTTTTATTTTACCATCAAGACTAATGCTTCGACTAAAAATAAATACAATTAAAAATATCTATCTCAAATACGTAAAGCAGGCACTCCTCTTAAATTTTGGTCTGCATTTTCAAGAATATAGAAATTCCTCAGAAAGGGCTTAAGTTAGGTGTAAGAAATATAACAGTAAGTTGCATTTATTTAACCCGTATTATCAAAATGTGCAACAATATACAAGCTATTCCATTAAATTTTCACATCTTTGATGTGTAACATTTCGAGTCACCCAATATATATCAAAACAATTTTGAAACTTGCTCCCAATGAACCTATATAGCCCTTAACAAAAACGTTTTAAAATATCTCATCGCTTTTCGTATATAAGCCGACCCGAATGTTTTGCGCCACCCTGTACACTGAAACTAAAAAATTATCTGCATATATTTTTTTATGTCGAAGATGCATTTTAGTTTGAACAAAAAAGAATCTTTCTATATGGTCCTGAAAGAACAAACAGGATTCATTTTACTGCTAAAAACTAAAACATATTTAATCGAATAAAATTCGTACCACTATACCATGTACGGCACTTGCTAGAGAAATAGGGATATTCAGACAAACGACTCAATAGTTGAGTAATATACGGAGTGTTCCATTTAAAAAGCAAAACTTATATCCGGTAAACCAAAAAACCAAATCCTAGTCTCCAAATAACTTTTATTTGAGAAGTTTTCTTCAGATTGCTGCAAAGTTAGCCTAAATCCTCGAGAAATTCTTAAGCATTGTGGAATAAATAGGTCTTCCTGGCTGTTCTGTTCTCCCAATCTTTTTTTTTAATTGAACTGCTGGAAGTGTATTATTGGAATATGACAAAATTGCTATTGTCTCACATAAGGAAAAACTATCGGCAAAAAATTTTAAAATAAACAAGTTGAAAACAAAATTCGATGTTTCGTATATTTTCCTATTGCATCAATCTATTTATTATTTGTTACTATATCAAGTCATTCAGGTTTAAATCGAATAGTACATGTATTTATGTAACTTTATATTTTTCATACTGAAACGCCTAAAATACATTGTCGCGACATCTCCTGTAAAAGAGCGCTACTGTACTAACGTGAGTTCAAAAGTTGTAAACACACGTAAAGGAGCTTTCCAGATAGCCCATCCCATACTGTTATTTGGACAAATTTTGGAAGCAAGTCAGTGGTAAGAAGGTCGCTGCATTTCTAGATTTTTGCGACTTAAATGTTTCCATATCTAGATTTCTACCTTCTCATGAGAGATTACGTTTCAGTCTGCGCATAAAATGCACTGCTTTTAACAATCAAGTTAATAATACCTAGAATCCACTCAAATACACTATTGAAATCGAAGCACACAAACTACAATGTTATTGCCAAGGATGCCCCCTGTGCAGGTAAAATTAGAAACATCAAAATAGTTATTAACGGTTTGACCAAAGATGCCGTATACAGGCTATCTGTAAAGCTTTCTTATCTGTAATCTGCGTTAAACTAGAAACCACGAGATAGCGCCAACTCGCAATAATTAATTTTTATTTATGGTGTAATATATATAAAAAAAGGAATTTCACTTTTTTTCTTATTTTTAATTTGCAAAACTACAAGAATTTAAATCTAATTTGTTGTTTAAATAACAGTCATAGCCTACCACAGGTTAAATTATTGTCACAACCAAATACCTGAAGAGACAGTATGCAAATAATATAGCCACTGCTAGCGTAATTTTCGACTTTTGTTTGTTGCTCTTTGAAATCTGGTTCTAGCTGCATATGCTATGTCTCAGAAACGGGAGTAATAGCGGAAGACACGCATACAATATAATGAAATACGATCATAATACGACTATTCCGAACAAAACGGATAGAAGATGGCGGCTAATTTGAATCTATAACGCGTTTACCTCCTACAACCTCAATATGAATTTGCTGACGTTTTACGTGTTACTTTACTTTTGCAAATAAGAAATAAGATTAAATATTGTGTGCGTAAAGTACCTACTTACATTAATAAACAAATAGATAGAAATTACTTCAACACTTCATGCAATGATTGAAAATTATTCTAAATAAAATCATACAAATAGGACTTATATAAGATTGATTCTTATTTTTTCATTTGTTACTATAAATGAACTGACAATATTTTACAAATATTAAAAGACAGGCGACAATTAAGACACTTTATTGCGAAAATCTTAATAGTACATTATAGAAAACATGGCATTTATTATAGTAACAAAAGTGGAAAATGTATAATTATATTTCCTATTCACTTTCTGATAGAAAGTCAGTTTCACGTAACATTAATTATAAATGGTTCAATCAAATCATCCATCAATCCATCCAACTTCCACATTTCGGCTTGTTTGTTGTTGCAAAACGTTAGGATTGCCATTTTTGAAGCTATCTTTCCTATAAGACTCAATACGTGTAGAATGTAATCGAAGTTTTCTCTCTGTGGAGTAAAATTATTGCACCTTCAAGAAAGTTTATCGCTAAATAGTGCGGCTATAATCTACTCAGAGAATAAATTTAAAGTTTTCTGCTTACGATAACGTGTTTTTCGACATATTGTGTCTTATTCGTCGCAAAATTTACTACGGCTGAAGTACCAAACTTCCACGTAAGAATTAGGTATGTACTCAGCTGTCTCCTTTTCTCTTTGAATTTTTGTCTTACGGTTATCTTTTCCGAACCTAGAGTTCTTCCGGTGGTTAAATTTAAGCACGTGTTCCTTCGAGAGCGTTCGTGAAAATTCTACCGGCACTTATGATAGTGGAGGCCGAGGCTACGCTCCGCTAAGGGAAAAGACTAGCGAAACTTCCTCTGCCAGCGCCGACTTACAGTTAAGTACCACGGCAACATAAATCGGGATCCAGGAAAAAAATTAAGATCAACCGATCAATATAGGCACAATTTTTTATTAGAACTTTGTCAGGAATCAAAATTTAAAATATTGCTTTTATTTGTAATTGTTATGCTTAATCTTTCAAATAACTCCTTTTGAAAGTAAAATTTTGTAGCTTAACAAAAAAGGAAGACTTTCAAGATTTAATTCATATTTAACTTGAACATTTCTTTATTTTTTAATTCCTTTTTCTTTACATTTTATAATATAATTTCAAGGATACTTGCATTGTTGTAACTACAGAAAGTTAGTTGTAATTGAGTAACGCTACTGAAATGTACATATATTTTAATTACTTATTGTCCTTTTATATCGATTATAATTGAAATAACAAAGAGCAGCTGTTCTAGAATCGTACCTTGAGGAACTCCCAACTTCAAAAACGTAATTTTTACTTTTTCAAGGTAGGGTTACCTGAAGAGATTGATCTGCGATGTTTTGAGACTAAGTAAAGCAAAAAAATAATATACAACAAAAAATAATAATTAAGCAATATTTTAAAGCAAATGAATGATATTTTCGGGAAAAGTATGATTCTCAAGTTTGTTGACCACGAATAAGTACTTGTGTTTGGGCTCTTCGTATGGTGAAGAGACTGGTGGAGTTCTGGATTAAGACATGGGCTTCCTTTCCATCCAAGAGTGGTTAGTTAGCTTTCCCCAGTGGTTGGCTGAAATTTACATATATTTTAATTACTTTATTTTACATTTTGAAATATAATCTTCATAGAGTTAAACTAATGTAAACCTAAATCTTGCAGGGAATTTGAACGTAAGTAACTAGACACGGAATTACTCAAGTGTAATGTGTCTGGGGTTTGAGTTGACGCTCTAACTCTCTGTACGACTTTTTGGAAACGAGCCTCGGTTTCCCACATCTAAGGCTGCTTCCGAACTTTCGTGTACCTCTGTGGGTGGCGTGCGGAAGGCGTAGCAAAACATTTTCAAACATTTTCGAAAATATTTTAATAGTAGTCCAATCTGGCGACAATGCACTGTACTACTATTAACCTCAGACTTGAGTGAAAAAAAAATTAATTACCTACTTTCACTTGAATATGTCTTAGAAGTGCTTATTTCCTCCTGGAACGTCCTACATATGCAATATTATTTTTATTATAGTTTATTTTCTGTTTATAAAAATTCACAAAGCGGTATTTTTAAAACATCGATTTTTGTATAGTTGACCACGAATAAGTACTTGTGTTTGGGCTCTTCGTATGGTGAAGAGGCTGGTGGAGTTCTGGATTAAGACATGGGCTTCCTTTTGGATGGAAAGGACCATCATACATATTGTTAATTATTTATTAAGTAACATCAATTGTAAATTGATTAATGTTTTGTTTATTCATTTTTTCACTATTACTACTACTGTACAGTTTTTAATAAAGATATCACCCTTTTCAGGTAACATTGAAAAAACAAAATAAATGTAAAATTATTTGTTTAGATGAAACTGTGCGAAACAATTACGAGATCTGTATTTTCCACGGCCAAGATTTTGGCATCTTTTAGGCTCTTTTTTGTTGTTGACTTTACGTTATCAGTTGGCATTACTCTTGTTCCTAGGAACTGGAGAGTCCTTCGATTGAGTCTTCTAGCACAAACAGCAAAAATATTATTTTGTTTCGAGGTAATAAGTAGAGTGGGCTATTTTTGTCAGCACGCTAGGACAGTACTAAGTTTCGTATATGCATACAAATTATGTTACTCATTAGTAGAGGGCAACATTTTCGCTTGCCTTCCAGTGGTGTTTCACCGCGAGAGGTTGGGGGGATACATAGCTGCTTCGTTACATGTCGGCACTTCCCGGTCTTCTATGCTGTGTGCTATGTGACGAGTTGATAAGTGTCGGATTTGAACGGAAAGCATTAGGAATGTTAAAAATGCGTAGAAATGCATCAACCTGTCTGTTTGCTAACAGGGTAAACACGTATTTATGGCAATTTCCAGACTTAATATATAATGTTAAAGAAATCAGGCGTTTAGTTTGTGATAAAAGTTTATTACGTTGGAAATCGTATATGTTTGAAAAAATCAGAAGGAGACCGTACAGAGAATTTCTATGTGATTTAACAATGATGTTAAGTGCGTGCGGTATACCGTTTGCAAAAATCGGACAATGTTTCATCCGATTTGCAAGAAATACAATCCAACGTGGGAACTACCAAGTCCGCAGATGCTACGTAGGTATTTGCCGTCAATGCGCCAGAAAGTTGAGAATTATGTAAAAACCACAGTAAAAACTGAACGGTTATGGCGAATAATAGATGAACCTACAGGCATTAGAAAATTCCGTAGTATCGATTGTAGCACGGACAATGCAAGGACCGTCACGCCCTTATTTGCTATCCTGTAAAAGACGGCAAAGATGTACAGCCGAAGCTATTAGTTAGATGACTAGACAACTTTGAAATTTCACCAAAGCATGGTTACCGATGTTGCCGCGGTTATGCCTCACACAGGTCAATTATTTAAAGCTATTCGACCAGATTTGCTGCACATAACATGTCTGCTTCATGCTTTACAGTTTGTAGCAAACACTACACAAAAATGTTATCCCAATGGAGATCAACTAATAGCACAGACGAAAGCGATTTTTCTTAAATCACTGAAACGTACTCGGCTGTTTCGTTCACAGTGTCTTGACATACCCGGAACCACCGCAGTCAATTCTTACACGACGGGGTACGTGATTAGAAGCAGCATTCTATTATTTTCAACATTTGGAAAGATCAAATTAGTGATTTTACAACTGGACGCTAAAGAAGCAGCTGCAATAGAGCTAAGCCAAATGCAATTCCAAAATCGTCAAGTTGCAGCAGATTTAAAAACTCCTAACAACAATTACGTTCCATTAGCCGAAGCAATAAAAAAATGGCAAAACACTTCGTTGCCCTTAAGCGATTCGTGTGAAATTGTTGACCACGTACGAACAGTGCTACATATTTTAGATGACGAAAAGGGTGTTTCGGTCAAGGAAAAATTTTATACAAATTCAGAGACCACTTTAAGTACGCGAATATTACATAGCGATCTTTTTTTTGCGTATAAGCAGATATATACGCCGCAACGGACGGCTCTCAAAGAGACCACTGTAGAAACGTACGCTATGATACAGGTGTTGAAGGCCTCACTTCCGGATTTCTTTCCGGCCATCTAAGCATATTCGGTAAGTTGTTTACTATATTTTGTTAGTGTTTTCATAAATTCTCTTATTTTGTTCTCAATAACGCGCACGTTGTAACGAACCGTCGTTACCAATTCAAAGAACCGTTTGGAAATGAAAATAGTAGAGACATTAAGTTTTTAGAGTGATGTTTCATTTTCAATTCTTTGATTTATTTTGTTTTGTTTTAGATGAAATGATTTATTTTTTTTTTTTCTTTTTTTATGTGAATAAATTTTCGAAAACACCATAGACAATTTATTATTAAGATAATAACTTTGTATTCATTCTTTGAATTATATTTGCGAATGTTTAATCAGAATTTATTTATTTTCACGTGAACAAACTTTTGGAAAACCCTATGTACTTCTTCTGGATAACGCTGCGTAGGTGCATAGTCTTTCAATTCATATTCTCGACTTGTGTTTTTTGTACCGTACGTCATCCAGAAGAAGTCTCCGCGTCATCGCCTGGAATGGTATATAAACCGCTCGAAAATCCTATTCGATAGGAGTCTATTCCTGCCCTCTCCGTATCGCTGGCGGTGCTAGACACTGGCCTAGACGGAACACCCTCCGTATCGCTGTCGGTACTAAACACTGGCCTAGGCGGAGCCCTCCCTCCGTATCGCTGCCAGCGCAGGACGCTGACCTAGACGGAAGTCTTCTCCGTATCGCTGTCGGTGCTTGACACTGGCCTAGGCGGAACACTCTCCGTATCGCTGTCGGTGATAGACACTGGCCTAGGCGGAGCCCTCCCTCCGTATCGCTGTCGGCGCTGGACACTGGCCCAGGCGCAGCCCTCCCTCCGTATCGCTGCCGGCGGAGGACGCTGACCTAGACGGAAGTCTTCTCCGTATCGCTGTCGGTGATAGACACTGGCCTAGGCGGAACCCTCCCTCCGTATCGCTGTCGATGCTAGACGCTGGCCTAGGTGAAGGACCCTCCGTATCGTTGTCGGTGATAGACACTGGCCTAGACGGAACACCCTTCGTATCGCTGACGGTGCTAGACACTGGCCTAGGCGCAGCCCTCCCTCCGTATCGCTGCCAGCGCAGGACGCTGACCTAGACGGAAGTCTTCTCCGTATCGCTGTCGGTGCTTGACACTGGCCTAGGCGGAACACCCTCCGTATCCCTGTCGGTGCTAGACGCTGGCCTAGGCGGAACACTCTCCGTATCGCTGTCGGTGCTAGACACTGGCCCAGGCGGAGCCCTCCCTCCGTATCGCTGCCGACGTAGGACGCTGACCTAGACGGAAGTCTTCTCCGTATCGCTGTCGATGATAGACACTGGCCTAGACGAAGCCCTCCCCGTAACCGTGTTATTCTTTTCTTTGCAAAGTTAAAATAAATCTTATTTAATTCACGTTAAAGACCGTAAGTTTGTTCGCCGTTATTATCAATCTGTACTTTGCCGAATTTTCCGTTTACTGCTTAGATTGATAACCGATTTATATTTTTTTTTTTTACATGTTGAAATACTGTTTCTAATTTCTATATCTTTTGCAAGTAAAAGTGTATCCGAACTTATTTTCCGAATTCCGGTTAATTTCATTGATCGAAGTTCCTTACTTGTTTTGCACATAAGATTGTCACTGACTTTAAAGTTTGAATTCTGTTTGATTTTATTTCTCTGAAGTTATTTGTTTATTTTCTTTTGTAAATAAAACTCTTTTATTTCCGAGGAATCTTGGACATAATTGCTACCCAAAGGTTGATTTGTTAATGAACGCACAAGCATCACGATACACTACTCACTTTAATTTAGTAATCAGCAAAATTGATTTAAAACTTCACGAGGTAATTACCGTATAAGCAACATATGACAGCTAGAACATACCGTAACCTGTAAGCATATTAAGTACCGGCGCAAATACCGACCACACAGATATCTTCTCGTTATCATAAACTTTGTCAAAAGAAGTAAAAAGCAAAATAAGGGATAAATTACTTTATTTGCAGACAAGTTACTAATTTGCTAAAATTAATTAACCTTAATTTTCCGTATTTTCAAAAAACAAAAATTTACCGGAACCGATAAACGAATTTCCGGGTTTGTGAGTAGGACTAAAAACACACATGCAAATTAGAACGTTACAACATTTATTTCGGTTATCCCAGCACGGTGACGCTACTGCTAGGTAATCGACTTGTTGCGCTCTAGTGATGACGAAAATCCAGCAATCACGTAACACGTTAGTTTTATGTATAAGAAGCGAGAATATGGTCGAAAAACGCAACGAAGTTCATGGTTCGAGAAAATTAGTGCAAAATAGAAGTTATCGCACCATTCATCACCTTGCACGTGAACCGGGCCCCTGGGTTTTCCCTACGATTAGATAAGAACAGGACGCACTGTTTACAGGAGCTTTCATTGTCGATGCGCCCGGATGGATAAACTCCATGAAGACGTTGCAGGCATTTGAGGCATAACTAAGATGTGACGACATTACAGAGGCATATTACCACGAAGGTGTAAAGGATCGGAATGACCGAAGTTCCATGAGACTCGTATAGCGAAGCCCAAGCGTCGCGAAGTAGTTAGCAACGCATGAGTAATACGCTGTGTTTATAATCGAATGTATGTATTTCTGTAACTTTATTATTCTATAATATATTGTACTGTATACTGTAATTATAATAATAATAATAGCCTTTATTGCCAACAGTTACAAAAAACCAAATACCAGGCAAACAACTAATACAGTCTATAGAACACTGACAAAAAGCAGACGGATACAAATACATGTCAATCTAGTTATATATTACACTGAAAAAGATATTCTGCCAAATGAAGAAGTTTACAGCAAATGTTATTGTATGTGGAACACATAAAATAAATAGGTGAGCGTAACAGTAGATTTGACTTGGCTGAATCCAAATAAAATGTAGTAAATGAGCGAGAAGATTGACGCGGCACATGAAAACTAAGTTTGTCAAGCAGTTCACTGGCGCTTGTTTGATTATTTAATAATTTAAAAAGAAACGTTAAACCAATTTCTTCCCGTCGTACTTCGATTGGTGCCACAGAAAACGCAGCAAGTAAGGTCTCACAGGGGAAACCTCTACACGGGTAACTATTGTATTTTTTATACCAAAGGTATTTTAAAAATCTTTGAGTCTTTGAACTCTTTCGGTCGTATTTTTATATGTAACATACGGTACGGATTCCATACAAGGGATGCATACTCCAGCTTTGAGCGCACTAAAGCAAAAAAAGTGATTTTATGGGGAGTATTGGTTCTTGTTAGTCGCAGGAATCGACTAACAGCTTAATTAGCCAGCGATATAATTAAATTACTAATGAAGTTAGATTACCGCACAACCACCATGTACAAACACACGTTTCGCTGTGTAACAGCACATAATATTTTTTATTTATTTATACACACAACGCTGATATAATGGAAATTCCACGGACAAAGTATATAAATCTTGATTACGAATATTTTGAAAAACAATTAAATAATTTTTCTTTATTGTTTTTGTAAAAACTTGAAAGCTATCTCTCGTATAATATTAGGTACTTTCCCATTACTCCTAATAGTCCATGGATATCTTAACTAATACTATTACTATGTATTTATACATTTCTACTTTTTATTGCGAAATATTTAATTCATTTCATTCGACGCAGATCAATCTATTGTTTGTATTTATCTGTTGCATTATCATGATAAATGTATTTAAACAACACATTTACTTTTACCTTTAAACTCTCATATCGTGTGGTTGCCACTTAATAGTGTAGTATATTATACCATTTAATAGTGTAACGTAGGTATGTATAAGGAACAGTGGCGGCCATATAAATCGCACAGGTAAACTGATATGGATGAATTGATAAATTTGTAAATGCTAACAAGTGATTTATTTAACTTAGCTTAACAAAAATGTAGTAGATGGCATGTAGTTCATAATAAACACACAATATTTTATAAACTTTAAGATAAACAACTTAAAAAAATAAATATATTATTTTTTAAGTGGGCATAGAAATAACACACTTAATAACAATAACGAAATACTGTATTATTTCTTTCTTTTTAATTCTTTTTTGCTTTTACATTTAATATTTTGTTGGAAACCCTTTACAAACCAATATTGCTGCACATCTTCTCGGCACACTTTCAACTAATTTTTGACATCTCTCTACAGAGATGTTATGCCAGGCTTCTTCAATAGTATTCCATAATTCGTCTAATGTCGCTGGAGATTTAGACTTTATAACAACCTCAACATCTCCCCATAGATTTTCTATGGGCTTTAAATCAGGGCTTTGTGTAGGCCATTCTAACACTCGAATCTGTTTCTCCTCTAGCCACAGTTTTACGGTCCTCGCCGTATGTTTGGGATCATTGTCGTGCATTGAACCCCAGGTTACTGGAAGAAATTCATCAGCATATGGTTCCATTACATTTTCTAAAATGTCGCGATAAACATACTGATCCATTTTTCCTGCGATTCTGAATATAGGCCCTACACCACGCCATGACATAGAAGCCCATACCATTACGCTTCCTCCACCGTGTTTCGACTTTTTTATAGTGTACCTAGGGTTGAATCTCTGATTGATGGGGCGTCGCACATACATTCTTCCGTCAGACCCAAGTCGGTTTTATTTGCTCTGATCTGTCCAAAGTACAGATTTCCAGAAAGAAAGCGGCTTTTCTTTGTGCATTTTCGCAAACAGTAATCTTCTTTGACGGTTTTTATTTGACACGAGTGGCTTTCGTACTGCAATACACCCATGTAAGTTAAATTCCTTCAGCCGACGTCGTATTGTTCTTCTCGATATATGCATATCAAATTGTTTATTAAATTCGGTTTTTATTTGTGTAGCTGTGCGAAAAGGATCTTCTTGACTTAATCGACGAATAAGGTTCTCTTGTCGTAAGGTTGTTTTACGAGGCCTAATCTTCCGTTTCTTATTTTCTAAGGTTTTTTCCGTCTGAATATGCTTTATCACATTTTGTATTAATTTACGTGAACAATTTATGTGATATTTCTGAAATTGATATGCCCTTCTCTTTCACGGTGCAAATTAACTCTCTTTTCTCTGGTGTGCAATGTTTTACTCGCTCCATTATACTAACACCTACATTTTTATTATTAATAAAACGTTAATTTTAAAAGTGGCAAGTACACCACTTTTTTGGTACAAAATAACTCGAACCGTAACACTATAATAAGATTCCGCTACAGAACCGACAACTGTGCTATTTATATGCCTGCTAGAAAAGTGAAACTAATTTTTTTTTTTCATTGAATGCCGAATTATTGTTCTGGAATACGTAGCTAGCGGAAGTACACGCAACCTTCTTATATTTTGCTTGAAGTGTTGTATTAATATTACATGAATTTTATTTTCTATTGACGTACTCAGCATTCCTTCGATATAGTCGACAACAAAAACGGTCAACGTTTGGATATTCCCACACGTGAATCATTTCACTTGAATGATAAGTAGAGCCGTGTGGATTTTAAGTATGACTCATCACTCGCACTACTGATATCCGATATAGATAGATATTATAAAACCAGATATCTAACTCTACATATAGCTCAACACATAACTACACATAAGCTCAACGTTAACGTATTTTACTATTTTGCAATCAATTTTAATTAATACTACGCTAACTTGTGGTTTCAAACTTAAAATATGTGTAATGCACAATTCACTATTGATAAAATCTATGTACATACAGTTTTGGTAGTTCTATGGAATACATCTTACGGCGATGCAGTGAATGAGTCATACTTAAAATCCACACGGCTCTAATGATAAGACTTACAATGAAAATTCCCCGATATCAAATTTAGATTTTAATGAGAATCCGGGGAAATTTAAAATATGCTGTACTATTAGTATAACAAATTCCTGTGCTTTCAACAATTCTTTGAGGAGTTATCACCATGCAAAATATTCCAATTTAAATAGAAAACATCTCATATTGGTATATCTATTTCTATTCCATTTTTTGCAAGCTTTTTAGCTCAGTTCCATGTTTTTCCTCTTCTCCACTTTTTCATTAGTTTAGTCTCCCATATTTGTTTTACTTGCGTCTTGTTATCCATTCTGTACAAACGTCCCCACCACCTAATGGTTTTTTTTTTAAGTAAAATTCATTATTGACTCGATGTTCAAATCTTCTCCTATTTTGTGTTCTAGTGACCCCTTTTACTCTTCGTATGTATTTCATGTCCATCGCTTAGACTTTGCTCTTTTCTTGTTTGGTAAGGACCCATGCTTCACATCCATACGTTAGAATTGGTCGATATACCATTTTTGTTTGTTTCGATATTTCTTTATTGTTAATGAAACTTTTATTCGTGGCATAATAAAGTTTGTTAGCTTTTTCTATTCGGCTGTTTAACTCAACTTCGTTCAATTTCCGTTCCATTTATCTTTATATGCATGATTCGTTTTTCCTTGGCTATTGCCATTACTTTGGTTTTATTTTTATTTATTTTCGTTCCATATTTATCCAGTAGTTTATTCCATATGCCGAGATTATATTGTAATTTTTTCTGGTTTCATGCTATTGTTACGACGTCATCTGCAAAGATACATTCCGAAAGATTGACTTTTTCTACATTTCTATATCCTATTATTAATGGTTTCGATAGTTTCATTTGTTATCTACTTTTTTATTTTCTAGCCTACTCCAAATTTTTTTCACATGGTAGACAATCGAACGCCTTATCCATATCTATAAATGCAATGTATATTGATTGTCCGCTATATTGTGCTCTCATGATTGCTTCCTTAATCGTCGATTTTACTTTTCCGATGGTGTTGTATCAATTATTATTCGAAGTTTTTGTTCGAATACACGTTCATAGAGTTTCATAATAGTGCTTAGTAAACACTACTACGCCCTCTTTAAATATCAATAACTATGAGACCGAGACCCCAATCCTCAGGTATTTGTAGGCTACCTTCCAGGCTTTATTTAAAATCTCCAAGAGAAAGTAGTTTTCTCATATATTATTTTGTCTTCACCAGGAGCTTTGCAATTCTTTAGTTGTTTAATTGCATTTCATATAGTTCAATAGTTCTTCGTATGTAATTCCTAATTCATGTTCTTCTTCTTTTTCTGCTACTCTCACGCGGCACTCTCCAATAAATTTTGAAAATATTGTCTCCAGCGTTCCATAACTTTTCCCTCTTCTGTGAGTATTTTCCCATCAACGTTCTTTATTGCTATTGCGTCTACTCCTTTACTATTTCTGAAGTTCTTCAGTGTTTTGAAAAATAGTTATCTACTATCTACTAACATTTTCCATCTTCTTTTCAAATTCATTCCAGGACTTTCGTTTTGATTCTTTTACTAGTGTTTTAACTATTTTATTTTGTTCGTTGTAGAGTTTAGAACTCATTTCGGCCTTGTTTGTCAATTATTGTCTCCATTCATTCTTTTTCAATTTTACATTCATCTTAATTTCCTCAGTGCACTGTTTGCTTCTTGCCTTTATTTGTTTTTATTGTGCCACAAACTAATTTTGTAATTCTATCACTATATCTTTGAATACATTCCATTGATTTTGTCCAGAGTAATGTCTTTTGTATTGTCTCCTATTATCTCTATCTTTCCAGTAACAATTTCTTTATACTTTCCCGCAGTTTCTTTTATTTTTCGATTTATAATATTATACTTTCATGATTACCTTTTCTTTTGATCTGATTACGCTCTTCTTGTCTGCCATTGTCTGTATTATTCATTCTTGCTATCGCTGTTAATTTAATAGCTCCTTTTAATTCTTACGTCTAGTACTGCTTTTCTGTTACTACTTTCCACTAATCACTAATTGATATTTCACCTCTGCTTGGCGCTTGTCTTGTGTATTTCTTTATGTTGATAGAATGTGTTCGTTATTATCATATTGTGGCTACAACTGTGCCTCAGAAGGCTTTTGCCGCTGTTATTGCTGATTATTTACCCATATTTTCCAATGGCTGTATTGTATAAATTGTCCTGTTTTTCCACTCTTCCATTAAAATCACCTACTACTACCTTTCTATCTTTTATTATTTCTGTTACCACAGATAGTCCTTCCCAAAATATATCCTTTTTTCTACTTTTTCACCCATATACTGCAAGTACTACGAGTACATCCGTTTCAAATTTCAGGATTACTTTTAATATCCTTTCCGATATTGCTTCCTAGTCGTTTTATTTATTATTTATTTCTGTGTTTATTATGTACTAATCTTCCGACTCCAACTGCTGTCCTCTCCGATTCTAAAACCTCGCTCCATACGAATACATCTTCATTTTTCCATTGCATTATTCTATAGATATAGATCCAGATTTGCATTTTCAAATTCGTAGCATATTTCCCTTTCTTTCTCATTCGTGCTTCTAGTGTTCCATGTTCTAATTTTAAATCCATTTCTTTTACTTCTACTCTTGTTTTTATTTCGCTCTGTAGAATTTTCACTCATTTTCCTAGTCTTCGCCAGGCCCTTTATTGCATTGTTTTTTATTATGATTACTTAGTTTTTGGCAATGATTTTTGTGCTTTCGCTTTGATTAAAATGCCTTTTTTGGATATCCCATTTCCACTCTTCTTCGCTCATCCACATTTTCTTATACTGGCTTACCCATCTTTCTAATTTCCTCTGCTTTTTTTTTTAATTTCATTCTGTATCTTTTCGATAGGTCATTGCTCATATAGATTCTTTCTTCCTTTATATTCATAAGTTTATGTTTATTTTTCATTACCTTATCCTTCTCCTCAGTGTTTTGCATTTGGATGAAACAAGCTTTTTGTCCTATTTTTTATTGCGTTCTTGACACTTGCTTTGATTTCAATGTGTGCCTCTGTTATGTTCTCTTCCGCCTTTCTTAATACCTCTTTATCCTCTGTGTCCATTCGTAAACCCTACATTACAATGTTATTTCTTCGTTTTTCATTTTATAATTTTCCCATTCTATCATCCATTTCTCTAACTTTATATTGAAACATCTCATTCTCCTTTTTAATCATTTTATTTTCCTCTTTCTGCTCTTCTCTATATTCCTGATGTTCTTTCCTCATGTTTTTCTTTTCTGCAGTTAGGTTTGGTAAAGTTACATTCAATCGTTTGCAACATATTCAGCATCTTTTCCATGTAGATGTTTTAATGTATAATAAAATTGACAGGATGTTGTTACTTCTTACCGTTAGGGGTAGAATGGAATCTAATTTTCAAATATTCATGTCACCCACTTACAGTATTTTTCCGCAGAGTGAAAAAATTGCATAACACAAACCCATAGGTGCTTTACATGTTCCTAAGATTTCATAGTTCTTAGAATTCCCGGGATCGGTATCATACCTTGTTAGAGGAAACCAATATTCAAAACCGAGTAGCAACTTTATCATCAATTCCAGATTCAGTTCAAAACCTAGTACCGAGTACTTACCAGTTCGCAAAAAGCAAAGTTCGTCAGACCCCAATTCATTATTTGTTAATGTTCAAGATGTAGCCCCTATTCCTAAAAAACGATTTCCTAAAACTATTAAAAAGCGGACCCAAAACACAAGCGCTCCCATGAAAATTAAACTTATTGAAGGACAAAAAAAGAAAGATTCGAAGCTTATAAAAACAGCTGCGAAAAAAAAACAAAAATGAGTACAAACGAGGAGAAATTACAAAAAAGGAAGCGAATGAAAGTGATAGAGCGACAGATGAATCCCATATTAATATGACAGATTTAATGAATGATGACGTGGAACTTGAAGATGTTATGGGTAATGAAAATCAATGGTTTGTCGACAATTTGAACCTAACAGAGAGATGTGGTTCCAGTGTATGATTTGTGGAAGACTGCATTTGTGATTTTTGCTTTAAACTACCTATAACATCAGAAAACAAGGAGGAAGTTTTACGATCTTAAATGTTAAAAGTAACCTACAGTTGTAAACAGACTCTTTATAAATTCTTGTTTTTTCTCTTTTTCTTTATTGAGTACATCATATTAATGCACTAGTTATTTCTGGAAAAACTATTTGGTAGAAATTAAATCAAACGTTATTAATTTTGCTATAACACAATATCTAAGTGATTCAGGCCATCGGCACCAATTTTATTTGCTTAGGCTTTATCTGTAACTGAACTATTTTTTCTCTTCAGAAGATATGACGGCGGACAATAGAAATTTCAATGCTGCTGCCGGATTTAGATGCGCTCTCCTTCACGACGCTGCACAGAACGGTGACCTGAATACTGCTCAATCTGTAATACAAAGCGGAGCAAATGTTAACAGTCCTTCAATCGAGGACGGCTCCACAGCTCTACATTACGCCGCCTCAGGTGGACATTCGGATATGGTCAGTTTACTATTGGAAAATGGAGCAAACATTAACCAATGCACTACCGATGGTGAGACGCCTCTCTACTTCGCCGCGCAACGTGGAGACGGTAACTGCGTTGGGTTACTAATACAGAACGGGGCCGACGTAAACATTAGTAACCGTGCCGGCATTAGACCACTTAATGGTGCCGCACGCAACGGACATCTACATATCGTCAATACTTTATTGACGAACGGAGCAGGTGTGAATTTGCGCGCCCGCGATGGTAGGACGGCACTTCATAGCGTCGCGCAAACAGGTCACACCGATATCGTCAGGCTATTGATACAAAATGGCGCAAACGTTACGGGCTATATGAACGACGGTTGGACAGCACTTCATTGCGCAGCAAGCAATGGTCATCTCGAGATCGCACAGTTGCTATTGCAAAATGGCGCGGATGTAAACGGCCGTGATAGGCAAGGCTGGACCGCTTTGCATGGTGCAGCTATGCGGAATCATATTGACATCGTCCAATTTCTAGTACAGAGCGGAGCAGACGCGAGTCAGGTTGACGGCGACGGCAGAACCCCACTTGGCTGTGCCGCAGAACGCAACTACAACGATATCGTTAATTTTTTACAACAATTTGCTTAAATGTTGACGTAAAAACATTGTGATCTAGGAATACCGTACATACACAAAAAAAAATATGTATTATTATTTTGAAAGTGGTAATTAAGTTAGACTACCACTGGTACGTGGTGGTCCACCGTGCTGGTGGATGGTGGTAACCTACATTCATTAGTAGCATTATTATTAATATTATTATTATTATTGTTATTATTATTATTATTATTATTATTATTATTATTATTGTTATTATTATGATTATTATTATTATTATTAAAAAATAGTAAATATTTAATAGCCCTAAATAAAAGCTTTAATAAGGTAGGGAACAAATAGACATTTTATTAACCACAAAAAGAAAAGAGCAAAGAAAATTACAGTGTTAGCATATTTTGAAAGCCATCGCGAATTTCCCATTAGAGGTGCTACTAAGGAATTGCGTTTAAATTGTGCATCAGTTCAGAGGATTTAAGAAAAGCACAAGTATATCCCATTTAAGTACAGAACCTCACAAACATTACAACCAGGTGATACAGACAGGAAGTTGGCTTTCTGTCAATGGTTCGTTAATTTTTATGATGAAAATTTAAATAGAGCACGGTTTACTTTATGGAGTGATGAAACAAATTTCTCCAATAGAGGTATGTTTAATAAGAAGAATGATCACTACTGAATGCAAGAAAATTTATTAATATTGCGTCCACTTGCTGCACAAGCTCGATTTACTTTTAGTGCGGATTAATTGGTTTGATGGTCGTTGGTGCAGTGTTCCACAGTGGTACATTGATAGGAGACAGATATCTGGAATTTATTTTTTCCTTGATAACGCCAGTTATCTGGTGCGCCAAAATTTATACGTTCAGCAGGACGGTGCCCCTGCACACAACTGCCGCATAATATCACACATAACTATCTGGACACTATCTTTCCCGATAAGTGGATTGGTAGAAATAGGCCAATTGGATGGCCAGCATGCTCTCCCTACCTAGTCTTTTTCTTTGAGGACATTTAAAAAATCGTGTATACAAAACGCGGTATAGTAATGTGAACGAATCGCAAAATGAGGTTAGGGAAGTTTTCCGCGAATTGTATGAAAGCACAGTCTTAAGAGCCATGTAAAGTGTACTTAAGCGGGGACGAAAATATATTGAGACGGAAGATGATGCATTTGAGCATCTATAAATTATACATTTACTTTATTCTTTTCAATTTAATTTCAACGTCATTATTTTGAGATGTAATTATCTTAAACATAATACACATTAAACCCAAAGACATGTATATGTTTTGTCAAAAGTTGGTGGAGCAATGGTAACACTTAAGACGACATGGAAACTGCTATAACATCTTTCAAAATTTTTTAAAATATGTATATAGGCTAAAATTATAAATTTCAAAATTTCTCTGAAATGCGTCATGCAATTGCTATTTCGTATTTGCACATTAATCAGCGTTAAAAACACTATTACTAGTTTAATCGAAGAAAAAAATTATCATAAGCAGTGCATAACAAATGTTTCTGCCGGAAGGATGTCTAGAATTCTTTGAAAAAGGGAGAAAGGGAAAAATTTGTTTGTTGTAAGTTTTCCATAAAAACTATGCCACCATCCTCAAGACATTGTATCATTAACTTACCATTGACCAAGAAAACAACTTACCAAGGAAAAATTAGTCCTACCTCTTAAGAGTACATTACGGATAACTATTTCTGTTTGAATTTTTGTTGAAATTTATTTAAAGTTTTGGTATCTACGTTTTCTATTAATAAATCAACTTACATTTCCTTAAAGATTAACAGTTCCTGTTCTTTCCGTTTTGAGATTGAAAAAAATTGTTTTTTACTAAGTAGGCTCATGTCTGTAACTTTTTCCATCTATCAAGCTGTTTCATCAGTGGTCACTGCACTGCTGGTTTGACGAAAATTCTTCCGAATAAATCCTAATAAGGAAAGTAAAAATGGTCCATCGCACTAACAGTGAATACGTTGACATTTAATTTACGGGGAAGTACGCCAAAATTCTGCTGCTGCAAGTCAATTGTACGTTGAGCGGTTTCCTAACAGGCCAACACCTATTCTACAAAAATTTCCCGCTCTAGTAATCCGTACACGAGAAACTGGTGTACTGCAAAGACGTCAAGGTCGGAATGGTGGACCTGGCCGACACCATCGAATTTTGGATGCCGAAGAAGAAGTCTTGTCGAAGAAAATCCTTCTAGTGGTACTCGAAAAATATCTCGCCAAGTAAATGTATCAAATCGAATTGTCTGGCGAACACATGATTTTTATGAAAAAATAATTTAATTTAATATGCTTAACCACAACCTTAAAATAAAAAAAAATACAAACTAAAAAAATGTCTTTTAACATTAATACATCTCTTATTGTGCAACTTTTGATGAGATATTTTTACTTTAGCGACCTTATTTTAAGATGTTTAATCACCCCTTGCAAATAAAATCACAAGACCGTAAACACCTTGTACATTATATCTAAGGAAAAGTGAAAAACAAGTTGGTCCGCTGTCTCACAATATTCACTACTAGATCAAATTAATAGCTACCGGTTTCGTGTAGAAATACTTCACATGCTGACACTGAATAGCGTACTAGACAGCCATCATGTTGAAACCACATGTTCTGTCACAATTCTAAGCTCAAGTCTCCAAGTAGTGTTGGCAATTGGGTTCCCAAAATGTTTCCGTACATTCCAAGCCACACGTTGACAATCCAAGGATGCCGGTGTTCTATTTGACGAAGCAATGCGGATTTTCAACATTCAAATAATGTATGTTGTGCCGATTAACCGCTCCGTGCGACCAAGTGACGGAATCCTATCCAGAAAACACTGAACGTAGTGATTGACAGCATTATCAAGACTCCTGCCAATTTCTCCATAAGCCAAAATCATTTCAACTTTCTCTTGTACAGTTAAATATTCTATTTTGAAGTAGGTACTATTAACAGTCTAACGGAAACAGAGATCTTTAATTTTCGAGACAATCTTCGAATTGTGTAAAATAAGTTGTTTCTTAAAGTTATTTCTTTCATTTGTACTAGGTGAGCCAAATTCGATACTTTTAATAGGGAACTTATATTTCTAAAGGAATTACACAAAAACTGACCTAAGCTTCTGGAGCTCGATTTTAAAGAGAAATCGATTGGTCCCTATTTTTATATCTTCGTTAATATAAGAGATACAGAACGTTTTCTTAAAATGAGCAATTCTTAAAAACCCTTGTAACTTTTTTATTTGTGAAAATGCTTGGTTTATATAAAAACTATATTAGGGCGCTTTTTTGACGCAGAATCCTATGCTCTAATTTTTTCTTTTTTTTAACTCCTATTTTTTGAGATATTATCAAGACTTGTGTTTTTTCGTATGGAACACCCTATATATTTTTACACTATTGAAAAGCATATAAAATTACCTTTAGAATGATATAACAGCCTTGATACTTTATTTAAACAATTTTTAAATTATTTTTAAATTATGTATTAGTTTTTCTTCATTTCACATTATTTTAAGATGGCTATTGATCGTAACTAAGCAATACACGTATTTATTTTATATTGTCTAAATGTTCCGAAATGTTTTCATTAATATTATTGCTGATTTCATTATCTAAGAATTCAAAAATGTATGAAAACTATGAAAAATACGACATGTTAGTGTGTTATAGAAGCAGGTGAAAATGAGGAAGCTGCATGTAACATTTACTATGAGCGATATCCTGAAAGACAACAACCGTTCAGAGACATTTTCTCAAGGTTAAAGAAAAATTTAATAAATCTTGGATCCTTTCAAACGCCAAGACCTAAAAATTATGTGGCTCAAAATTAGAGACAAAGGATTAGAGGAAATTGCCGTTTTAGGGGAAACTGTAAATAACCCCACAAATTCCACTCGCCAGATCCACAAACAACAGGTTTAGCAAGAACATCGACAAGGTCCATTTTAAAAAAGCATAAAATGAAACCCTATCGGACAAGGAAAGTGCACTACCTTTTTGCCGTGGATTTGGAGCGTGGTATGGTGGGTATTTTGGGAAAATGTGAAGAAAATCGTAATTTTGCTCTAAACTGTGTATGGACGGTTGAATATAACGTAAGCAGTGCGGGAATTTTTAACATGTTTAATTCTTATACTTGGTCGCATGAAAATCCCCATGTTACTGTTGAGAGGAGAAACCAAGGAGGATACAGTTTCAATGTGTGGGTAGCAATTTTCCGTGGTAGGATAATTGGGCCCTACAGATATAACGGAATTCTGAACTTTGACAGATACTTGCGTATTTTGCGACAATTTATTGAACCTTTCGTATACGAAATACTTTTAAATCAATTGGGATTCGTTTACTTCCAGCATGACAGAGCACCTCCTTTTAGATTAGTTAGATTAATTAGAACATAGGATTCTGCGTCAAAAAAGCGCCCTAATATAGTTTTTATATAAATCAAGCATTTTCACAAATAAAAAAGTTAGTAGGATTTTTAAAAATTGCACATTTTAAGAAAACGCTCTGTATCTCTTATATTAAGGAAGATATAAAAATAGGGATTTCACCAAGCGATTTCTCTTTAAAATCGAGCTCCAGAAGCTTCAGGTCAGTTTGTGTCTAATTCCTATAGAAATATAAGTTCCCTATTAAAAGTATCAAATTTAGCCCATCTTGTACATAACACATCCTCTCCCGTACTAAAAAAATAACAAAAGAGGAGAAATCAATAAAAGCTGATTAACAAAGATAAGTAGTAATGAATTGTTTTTTCACCTACTAAAAGAAGGAAGAATGGTTTTTATAGAATTAAAATTAAATTAAAATTTAGAATTAAAAATAAATAATACTACTTGTACATGAACGTAAAATGGTTAAAAAATTAGAAATACGTAGGCAAGATGTGTCATAATTTTAAAATTATCTGTAGTATCGAAATGGTGATTAAATTCTTGTACGTCATTAGCAAAATGGGAAAACCCAGAGGAATTTAGATGTAAACATCTCACATGTTCTTTTAGTCTAGTTTCAAAATTTCTGAAAGGTCAGCAAATGCATTGCATTTGGCAATCATTGCAAGTTAACGCTAAGCTTTTTGGCACCAATTTTTGCCCTTATTGGTGAAAATATAGTTTCTGATGTGAAGATTTGAATGATTTTGAATTTAAATTATAGCAGGAAGTATCGAGACAGTGCGCACCACACAAGTTTGATTAAGCCGGGACAGCTGTTTCGAAGATGCGTCGATCTTCATTTTCAACCGTTGACCGAATGAATTTCAATGAATTTTAAAATTATCCTTGAATATGTTTCGAGATTCGAACGAAATATACCGTGGAGCTGGAATTATTGAAAAGTTATCCACTGTTGTTAGATGGTAGTTTAAGTAGCGTTCCGTTCTGTTCATGTTAGCCATTTATTTGATAATTAGTTTTTTTTAAGGAATCGTTAGAAACAGGGACATCTCAGAGCCTATGTAAGTGACTATAAAAGGATGAATATTTTTGTTTGGGCGATTGGAAAAATTATTTATAGTGATACCAGTATGTCGGTTTTCTATAAATATCAGTCCTGAGGCTATCAGCACCTCTGTTAACACTAATATCTAACAGATTAATAGTTCTATTAATTTCTCAGATTATTTAGTGAATGATCTTGTTTGATAGTGTGTTCAAAACGTCAGGCTTTTAGTTGGAAAGCTACTGGTTGAATCTTATCAGCATTTATTTTCAAATTGTACAAACACAATTTGAAAATAAATGCTGACGGACCATAATTTTATATTTTCGTTTAGTTCAGTAATTCGCCGTGTTTATTAAAAGTATACTAGTGTCATCCCCATGCATATTCGACTAAATATCATTAAATGATATTTAGCAAGTAACTGGGACCATTGGCATAAACTTTATAAAGAAATGGACTTAGTATTATCATTAGGTATGTACTTAGGTTTCGATGTACACATTTTTGTCATTCTCCGTCCTTTAGAGTTCTTTTGTTGTATTTGAAACCCAAGTTACGATAATTAAGAGCACCCGATAAGGATTCCGTGGATTTCCCGCGTAGTTGAGGCTGAGTTAACACACCGGTAGAGTACCCACCTTCTGAATAATCCAACTCGACGTCCAACAGCGAATGAGATAGTAGTTCCTCTCTATTTGAACTGACCTGAGATTAGTAGATTGCTACACTGTTTACTGAATATTTTTTCCCATTTGTTCCATCTAGTTTAACTTATAACGAAGAAAACGAAAAACGAAGAAAGTGAAATTTCACTATATCACAAAGATATATTAGTTTTGTAGATTTAATTTTAATTTTTTATAAGTAATATTACCATATTTGGTCCATATTTCAATGTTATTCTTTAGTCTTGAATTTACCTTTTATTAGAAACAATTTTATAAGTTTATAAGAACCAACAAATATATATAAATATTTCATTTGATTTACATAGACTAAAGGACGTGTAACGCCTAGCAAACATAGTGTGAATAGCTTGTTTTGATCACATCAGCATAAGACTATTAAGTTTTATCGAGTTTTATCTCTTCACCTCTGATGGCTATGGTTCTGAGACGAATTACTTGAGCTGAACTTTCACCTAACCCTATTACCCCGTGCGACTTTTCTGGATTAGAAGCACACGGAAGGGCATACGTAGGTTTTAGTGAGTGACGCCATCCAGTCTACGTGGCTCTTGACGCAGGAGCTGTTTTTTTGTTTCGACCTGAACGACTATCACCGACTGGGCACAGCAGCCACAAGTGATTCTCTCTTGAACGACGACTTCCAAATAAGCGCATAACCAAATTTTTAGCTGAGAATACGGTAGGTAGGTGCGGCTGTCGATTTAAGATAAGTTTCTCGAAAATTTCTCTCCTCTTCTCCCCTTTGCCAAAAGACTAGAAGGTGTAGCAAGGATGTAAAATTATCAGAAGACGAAATTTGAAAGTCGCAAAACTTAAAAATCTATCTTGCTAACAAAACCAAGCTATACATCTATCTCACAGAAAACAACAAATAAGTAACAGAAAAAATACTATTAAGAATAAAAAAAAAAATAAAAATACAAATAAGAAAATATGCCACTCGAATAATTCCATGAAAAAAGTATTTATCCTTGAAAATATTTTTCTTTTTTTTAGATAATCAAGAATCTGGGAATGATCCAGTTCCCTTAATAGATCAACAGGTGTCAAACCACTCTCCGATTCCGCGTCTACATCTGCACCCTTCCCCAAAAAAAGCTTGAACATCTCAAGATTTCCGCGCATTGCCGCGACATGAAGAGCGGTAATACCATCCTTACCTCTTACATTGACGTCCGCTCCTTTTTCTATCAAAAATTTAGCAATGCCGTAGCACTTCGGATTACTATTATACGCAAGAGTGGAAAGTAGTGTTAAATCGCTTTCAAGCTCGTTGACCCTTGCCCCGTTTTCTACCAGAAATTCGACAATGTCCTGGTGTCCTTGATGTGCCGCAATGTAAAGTGGCGACAACCAGTTTCTAGGGCGTGCATTCATATCTAGCTCCCTTTCTCGTGCTAGATATTCGATAATGTTGAGATATCCTTTGTGCGCAGCAATGTAGAGAATATGTCCGTAGTTGCCTCCTATACCGTTTTCCAAAAGTAACTGTAGACTCTCCAACTGGCCATTCTGCGCAGCGATAAGCTCAAGGTTATTATCTTTAATCACCTGTTTTTCTTTTAGCAATAATTTGATGACATCAACATGTCCAGCTTTAACAGCGATTGAAAGTGGTGCCCGAATGGGACCCCACATATTTCCACCATTCACGCTTGCCCCGTTCTTTAGTAAGAGTCGGACAATGTCTGGATGATTATTCATAGCGGCCATATACAAGGGTGTATAGTTTTCGTGATATATATTTATATCCACGTTGCGGTTTACAAAGAATTCAACACCCTTACGATGTTCGTTCTTTGCCGCCATCCATAGAAGCGTTTCCATTTCTGCTGCAAAAAGGAGAAGTATATTATATACTTTATATAAACTACTACAAAGTCAAACAAAGTGAAACCCGTACATTACTATATTAACCAGAAGTAGAAGTAACAGGTGGCTGCGAGCAGAATCCTTAGTAGGACTGCAAAGACTAATGGATCGGGTAGTGCAAAAAAGTGAAGATAAAAGATTCACACTGAATACTAAGAAGACCATATTCATGATTATCTCAAAGGAAGAAATAAGATCAAGAAAGAACTGTATTCAACAAAATGAGGAACGCGTTATGCAGTAACGACCTTAGCCGACATCTCAAGATTAGAATGCTGAAATGCTATGTGTTTCCAGTGCTTTTATATGGTATGGAAGCGTGAACAATTAAGAAGAATAACATTGACCAGTTGGAAGCCTTTAAGGTGTGGTGCTATAGAAGAATCCTAAGAATAAGCTGGGTGGGCAGAACAAGAAAAGCAGAAGTGCTAAGAAGATTGGAGAAAGAGAGAGAAATTGTAAACACAATTAAAACCAGAAAATTGCAGTATCTTGGCCACGTGATGCGGGGGGAGAAATCTGCACTCTTACAAACTGTTATAAGAAAAGCGATAAGTATAGGAAGAAGTATAGGAAAAAAAGCGCATATCCTGGCTGAATAACCTGAGACAGTGGTACAAGAGTAGTCAGTTGAGTTGTTTAGAGATGCAACATCGAAAGTGAAAATTGCCATGATGATAGCCAACCTTCTTAAAGAATACGACACATGAAGAAGAAGAAGGAAAATTGCGGTAACTAGGAATACTGATTATTGTAGATAGTCGTCTGAGTAATTTTGAGTGAAAATAAAAAGTGTTTTGATTGAATTTTTGACAAATGCAAAAATCCTTGTTGTGATTATCAAAGCGTCATTGACAATTTTAAAATGGAATAATTTGTATTAAAAACAAAATAATTTTAAAAGGTAAAAAGAAAAGAATACTTACCACCGTGAAATTACTAACGAAATGAAGTAATCTTGCCATCATTGCCCATTAAGAAGATTGATAAGTAATGATAAAACATTATCATTACTTATCAACATTATAAAAATACGAATAATTTATTGATTTGAGGCAATTAATTTCTGTGGAGATGTATGCTGTCTGGGCATAATGTTGGTTAAGATTGTTCATTGCTTCTTGCCTATTTGATTTCTGACCTATTTTGTTTATTTAATAAAAAGATACGTTTCCGCAGTTCATTCTTTAGATTTTCTAGACGTTTTTGAATTTATATCTAGACATTGTACAGAACCTTAATCTAACCTCGCCTTGTGATTATTACAAGATTTGTGATTTTTGTATGTATGTATATCATCAATTATATCATGCCATTATGTACAGGTCGTGTAATAAAGACCATATTATTACTTGCCACAGTTTTAGAGATATTAACGCAAATAGCGATACCGCGTTTAGGGTACCCTACCTAAGTCATGAAAATTTCAAATATCTCAAATGTCCATAATCAAAATTTATTCATTCTGCGAAGGAAATACATTAGTCAACCTCTCTCCCTCCTTACAAGTTGGGGTGGAGAGTCACTTTGAAATCTTAAATGCGCAACTGAGAAGTGTGTCTTCTTGCATTTCGGTAAAAGCATTTCTGTCTCGCTTAATCGTATTCTCATATGTCGTAATAGGTCAATATACTGGACCAGATTTACCTATTCAGCAACCATTGAAATCACGATCAAGTACTTCACGTGCTAACACCGAATAGCGTGCTGGACAACCATCATGTTGAAACCACATGTTCTGTCACAATTCTAAGCTCAAGTCTCCAAGTAGTGTTGGCAATTCGCTTCCCAAAATGTTTCGGTACATTCCAAGCCACACGTTGACAATCCAAGGATGCTGGTGTTCTATTTGATGAAGCAATGCGGATTTTCAACATTCCAATAATGTATGTTGTGCCGATTAACCGCTCCGTGCGACCACGTGACGGAATCCTATTCAGAAAACACTGAACGTAGTGATTGACAGCATTATCAAGACTCCTGCCAACTTCTCCATGAGCTAAAATCATTTCAACTTTCTCTTGTACAGTTAAATATTCTATTTTGAAGTAGGTACGATTAACAGTCTAACGGAAACAGAGATTTTCTTGTTTTCGGGACAATCTTCGAATTGTGTAAAATAAGTTGTTTCTTAAAGTTATTTCTTCAAAAACTTCTTTCTAATGTCATATATCTGTTTTCTTTTACTACTGAATAAAAACTATTTTATCATGGGTTTTTCCCGTCTATATAAATTTCATTATCCGTTTTGTTAGATTTAGATACCGATGATTTATTTCTATGAAAAATTGATTAGATAACAAACAGATGCGGAGTCACCGCGTATTTTTGGCTATTTATAACTGTAAATCGAGTTGATTTTCTCTTCGAGCCTGTTTAACTCGATATTATTTTTTGTTCTTTACTACGTTTACATATAGCGACCAAACATGTTGGTATTAATCGTTTATTCGAAAAATTTACCACATAAACTTAGCCAATGGTGATATCAACTTTTCTTTAATTTCTTTGAATGACATTTAAAATAGGAAAATTCGTTTTAGTTACAGTATCACTCAACAACTTCGTAAATTAATATATAGAAAAAGCAAACGTCCCGTTTTTTTTTTCTAGAAGCGTCAGTTTTTTTTCATTTAAAAATTAGCAACAAGCGAAAGGGAGTGCTGTAAAACATTACTGTATACACAGCTGTCGCACGAGTAAGGCATCGCCTTATAGTGGAAAAAAAAGCAATGCTGTTTTTGCGAAAACCAAACCCGTATCACATTCCCAAAATGATTTGCGCCGTACAAAGCGGTTCAAAACGTATCAAATAACGTATCAAAGCTGTCTTTTTTTTAATTGAATATTATAAGAACTTATAGTGAAGGTCCTAATTTGTATACAAAGTATGTATGCTTTCACGGCTGGTGTCCAATGTAGAAGTAGGTTCCGGGGTTATAAGCAGTGGTCGATTGGAATTCCTTCCGAACGTTTCATTCGCAACTGCGTCGAACATTTTCAATGGCGAGGGCGAAGTATTCTTCGTGGTAACTCGGCGTTGAATGATCCGGTACTGTACTGGGTTTTCTGGAGCCTTGTCCTGCTTCCTCCAGTTCCATCAGGTTGATGATCTTCCTGGAGTCCTCGGTGTTTGGTTCTCGGAGTCTTCTTCCTGGACTCCCACCTCGGTTACTAAAACAGAAAAATATAAGTTATTAAGGTGTTAGTACACGCTATGGTGATACCTATGCCAGCCTACTCAGGTGATCGTAGGTGGTCTTGTGCCTCGATCCTGAAGGGGTTCTTCGGATGGTGGCGTTCTTCATTGCGAGATTCTCGCTAGTTAGCGCCTTCTCGAAGAAGTTTTTGTTGAGCCGTGCCAGGAATTCCTGCAGCCGCTCAATCTCGCTCAGGTGTGTCAGTGTAGCCAGCGAGGTACCTTGGGGTACGTGTAGTACTAATCGCAAGCAGCGATTCTGTACAGTCGCGAGGGAAGTAATGTGGGTGGGTGCCGCCGTGACCCAGACGGGACTGGCGTAGGTAAGCATCGGGCGTATGTGTGTTTTGTACAGCATGACGCCCGTTTTAGGGTTGAGGTGGGAATTTGTGAGGATGGGATACAACTGTCTGGCTGCACCTAGTGCCCTGTAGTAATTAGAGATTTTGGTCAAATGCGCCTGCGCAAGTTTGACCGCCAACTCGGCGTTACGCGATGTAGTCAGGATTGCTGTGTCATCTGCGTAGATGGCGTTCAGCACTCTTTGATCTTCCGGCTTTGGAATGCCCATGACGTAGATCGTGAACAGGACTGGGCCTAGCGCCGATCCCTGTGGGACTCCAGATGTCATGCTCCTCTCTGAAAATTCCGTCCCATTAACCATGGTGTGGAATCTTCGGTCCTTGAGGTATGATCTGATAGTCTTAAGGAGCCTCGGCGGAAAGCTGGCCTCCTTCATCTTCAGAAGGAGTCCTTCATGCCGGATCTTGTCGAATGCCTTCTCCAGATCCAAGGATACCATAACGGTCGTCTGGTTCCTGTTGAAGGCAGTGGTGACCTAATCCGTAATCCGGTACAACTGGAGAGTTGTGGAGTGGTCTGACCTGAATCCAAACTGGTCGCTGTCCATGAGCTAGTTATCTACAAGATGCTCGTTGATTCTGGCCAAGAGCAGGAATTCGAGAATCTTGCTGATGGTCCCGAGTAACGATATCGGCCGATAGCTGTCTGCAGAATGAGGATCCTTCTTAGGTTTCAAGGCTGGGATAACCCTGGCAGATTTCCACCGGGTTGGGTAGTACGTCAGTCGGAGCACTGCGTTGAAGATCTGCGTCAGGTTGACTAGCAACTTGAGCGGTAGATTCTTCAACGCTCCTCCTGTTATACCCTCTTCGCCGGGAGCCTTTCTGCCCGGGATCCGCCCGATTACTTGCAGAACCTCTCTGGGTGAGACTACGATCGGAGGATCCGCCTCCATATCGTCTATCTCCCCCAGGGTGGCCCGGAATGATCCGATATCCTGAGCTGCCACGTTAAATACAGGAGCGAGCCGCTTGTCCGGCGTGGGCGGGTTCGGTATTAGGCGCCGTAGCTGGTGAATCGTACTCGTGCTGAGTTCTAGCTGCGGTTCGTGCGCCAATGACCGAATATCAAACCTTATTCAGCGTGCTTTATTCCTCTTTTCTATTGAAATTATTACTATAGACATAGTCGCATGTGGTACTGGGCTGCGCTTGAGAGAAACTCGGTATCCTCGAATTATGTATATGATTGCCATCTTACAAGTCTCTCTGCACGACGCCAGATACCGAATGAAACGTCCGGAAGACCACAGCTTATCCCCCCGGAACTTACTTCTACATTGATTTATACAGTTTTACATTCTTTCGAAATCTAATAATTTACAAAATAATAACAAAAATACATTCTCCAATTGTATCATTTGTAAACGAAAGCTTATGAAACTTTTCCGCTACAATAATCATACTGCTGATTATCACTGTAATGAATTAAATTGCATTATAATTTCTAGTATTCGAGATAAAGGTAGGGTAAATCTCTCCCTTCAGTGACCGAACCTTTCACAAAAGGTAAGAATGTTTGAAACAATAATTAATTATATTTCTGTTGAACAACTCTTTTACATGAAATCAAAGTGGATTACCTTCACGCTGAAGATGAAGAATTATAACCATCTGTACTTTGAATTGAAAACGCCCAAAATCGTAGTGAAACTCATTCATCATAGTCAAAACTCAACAAGTTTCATACACGGAAAATATATCCCGGAAATGGATCGAAAAACCACAAATCAGCTAACAATAAATTAAAAGTTTTAAAATTCTTTATTTATTCACCTAGTACATGAGCGAAAGAATTTATTATTATTATTTCTTTATTACTATTAGAAAAACAAACTTAGTATAAACTGAACGCCCTGTATACTTGAATATAACTTTGTGTTGTGGAGCTTCTATTTGAAAACTTTTTCTCTGAATTGTTCAGAAAAGGAATAATCCCTTCCAACTGCTTAACTACTAATATTTATATTTCACTTAGAACGGTAGATGCTATCTTCTGTTTGCCTTTTTATTTATTCAGTATAAAAGATATTTTCACTCGTAATGTGTAAGTAGTATGTAAAAGTATTTCACAACATTTTATAACAAACAACCTCTAGGTACTCTTATTTAAATAAATTTGCATGAAAAACCAGAAGTGTCTTGTCTTGTCTTCATTATATCAAATAACTGAAGTGAACGCTACCATAATTTCTTAAAAGATACGACCACTTCCGGCACCAGATTTTTTTAAGCCCACCGATACTGCACCTCATTTCAAAAATAAAGACCAAAGATATATATAATATTACAACAAAACTAGAAAAGACATACAACATGAAATATGTCACATACTAGCAGAAATTCTAAATAAATGTACGATAAAAGGTGTCTTTCATTAAACGTAACACGTATTGCACCTATTCACAAAAAGGGCAACCTGAACGACTGCAGTAATTACAACAAAGCGAGTGTTAATGATGATTACTGACGCTGCTGCGGTTATGCTTCGCACAGGTCAATTATTCAAAGCTTTTCAACCAGATTTGCTGCACAAAACATGTCTGCTTCATGCTTTACACCTTGTAGCAAACACCGTACGTAAATTTTATCCCGATGTGGATCAACTAATAGCACAGACGAAAGCAGTTTTTCTTAAATCACCGAAACGTATTAGGCTATTTCGTTCACAGTGTTTTGAGAAGCAGCTACAATAAAGCTAAGTCAAAGGCAATTCCAAAATCCTCAGGTTGCGGCAGTTTTAAAAACTACTAACGACAATTACGTTCCCGTAGCCGACGCAATAAAGCAATTGCAAAACACTTCGTTGTCCTTACGGAATTGGCGTGAAATTGTTGACCGCGTACAAACAGTGCTTCATATTTTAGATGACGAAAAAAGTGTTTCAGAGAAAAATTCAATACTATATTACGTAAAAATTTCGATTTTTCTAGACGCCATCTTTTTGACAATAGTGTTGCAGAAGATCCGTTATACGAATTCCAAAACCACTTTAAGTACGCGAATATTACTAGAGCGAGCTTTTTCTGCGTATAAGCAGATACATACGCCGCAACGGATGAGCCTCGAAGAAATCACTGTAGAAACGTACGCTATGACACAGGTGGTGAAGGCCTCACTTCCGGATTTCTTTCCAGCCATCTGAGCATATTCGGTAAGTTGTTTACTATATTATGTTTGCGTTTTCACAAATTCTCTTTTTTTTTTTTGTTCTAAATAACGCGCACGTTTATTTCAGTTAACTGAGCGCAGTGACGCTACTGCTAGGCAATCGACTTGTTGCGCCCTACTTATAAGTGCGTGAGAATATACAGGTAAGTAAGAATAAAATTCAGGATCTGGTTTCTCTAAAGTAAATTTGTATTTCCTCCTACTTAATACATGTAAAACTCGGAGATATTTTTACTACTCTGCAATGCATTGGTAAGTCCAAAACTGTAATAGATCAAAGAATAATAAGTGCTAAAATAACATATGTATGTGGTCAGATATTCAGCGGTGCTTAAAAATAAACGTTACTTCGTAATTTCTGTTATCTTTTCTGGTGATTTTACTTCCTATTTTCGCAGTAAAACTTGGCAGTATTTTATACATCAATGTGTATGTACTTGGCAACTCCAGTAAATTGGAAAATATCAAAAAGGTCTTACTATGTTTAAAGATAAACCACTAATTTGTCATTTCTGTTTTCTTTTGTGGTAATTTTTAATTGCTATTTTCGCTTCCACGCAAAATAAAACACTAACTAAAATTAGTACTGTTTTAGTTATTTTTTTGTATTATTTTTTATATTTATTATGTTTAGTATTGTATGTCTAGTTGCAAATAAAGATTTGCAACTAGATATACAATCCTAACATCTGAAGTATATCTGTTAGTAAAAATATATAAATTTTATATTGAAACATCCACAACTTGTCTTCGAGGGCCTCTTTTTTCTTGAATTACTTTTATACGGACCTTTACTGTTGTAATCCTTAAATATATGGTTACAGTAGAACGATGTGTCCACCATATATCAACAGACCAGAAGCTGTGGGAAGCATACGATAAAGCAATACTCGATGACGTGGAGCAGATGGGGCAGACAGCAAATGATACGAGGGGATGAGCGAAATGCGTATAAAACAGGTATTGTGGAAGATTTCCGAGGATAAAAGACCATCCGGCAGCCCAAGCGCTGCTACCTAGAATGTTAAGCATGTTTAGCATGAATATGAATAATATCTACCTCTACATTTTGCGTTATTACGTCCTGCAACCTTACCGTTTCAAATCTCCTGGAACTCATAGCATTACCCTTCACGTGATACCCGAAGTAGGAGTGGAAAGGACAACAAATAATCCTACGCCCCTATGTTAAATCTGGAATTTTGCGCCAGAACTCTCATAGCTGTACTACTTAATTCCAAAGATACTTAAGTTTACATCTATTAAAATGTTCAAAGCAAAGATGGTGTATTCCATAACCCGGGATACACCATGTAACTTGCATTTAAGAGGGCTCTGATGACTCGATAATGTACAGAGTGTTCCATCTGAAACAAGAAATTGGTTTTAGAAAGTAGATCTTTAACTATAACATCGTCGACTAACATTTCAAAGACACTCTCTGGTAGATATATCTAATAGATCGTCGTGACTGACGCTATATACTTACAATTTAAGAGATTCCTCCATGAATATTCTTCTTCTCTCGTTTTGTACAATCTGATACTGAGTTACCTAGATTTAAAATGGAATTGTTTTATAATATTAAGTTATGTCTCATTTCTATGTATGTACCTCTTGCTTCGCCTCACAAAATTGGTAGCCTAACAGCAGATGCCGATAGGAAGATTCCCTTTCATCAACCAATTTAGTGACGAAGGAATCTATTATGTTATTCTATGCGTTCCAATCGCCACTCCAAATGTTATCGAATGGGAGGATTAACGAGAAGCTTTTTGGTACCATAACCAGGAGCCAAGTTCAGTGTAAGGCCAGAGAGAAGAAAATCTGCGGAATAACGGAAGGGGGCAATAACGAGTGAGATCAAAGAAACGGAGAAACTGGGAATAATCGAGCGAATGGGAAAAAAGTCACCCTGTCGTGAAAGAAAGAATGCCGGTCGAAGGCTGGTGCAATGGTCTATTTCTTCTAGCCAGGCTTCAAGTACCCGCTCGAATGCCATAACCGACGCCACCGTCGTCGTTTTTAAAAGTTCCTCCGTCCAGATGCATCTCGGTTACCGGCGTAGGATCTTTTCCGCCACCTATTGTGACAACGGAAGGTTACCCTGGAACATTTGGTGGTCCATCTACTGGGTGCCATCTTCTACCGCTCCTCCGGGCAGTTCTCTCCAACGAATCAGCAGAAGATGTCGCGAATAAATGCTTTGCTTTTACTTTTACTTTTAGAAAAGACACCAACTGGACTTCCGCAGTTGTTTCGTAATCATTCTTCAAACGATGACCAGTGTCATCGAGCTAACTGATCATCGCTGTGTAAGATTGTATTTCTCGGTCAATTGGAGGACGTCGGACTTTGATACTCCCGATTAAACACCGGGAGGACACTTAGTAGTACTAAGTAGGTTATAAATATAAGTAGTTTGTAAGAATAGGAAACTTTTTGACCGACCGAGAATAAAGGTGTGTAAAGTGGAGTTGAGCGTTTCATTGTTTTGAAGTTTGAATGGGTATCTAAGCAGCACACACTAAGAGGTAGGTAAATGTTTATGTACAACTTAAGCGAATATCTAGCTTGAGCTGCCCTTATTACGGTAGTCTACGACAATATTTGGCTTTCCTCAACAAGGTTTTTCAAAACCGTTTGATCCTTGGCAATTTCGTCAGTCTTAAAAAAAAGCATGTTTAAGTTTAGGTACCTGGTTTCGTACATCTTCAAGCCAGAATTACCGGGCAACTATTTATCCATATGCAACCTCAAAGATGGTTTCTACATCCACAGGCCACTTTCTCAACAATTCGTTCAGTCTTGTTAAATACAAATAAATATGAAAATTTATTAGAAAACCTTGCATGATCAATCATTTTATTTGCTGGAAAGTTTATAGCGCCTGCAGTTTGCATAAGTCTCACATAGCGAAGCAACTTTTCCCCAGACGTTTTAATATCTTCTTTAGCTCCATGTTTAAACAACATATCGACCATATACCGGTTTCTTGTCCGCGCGGCAATATATAGAGCCGTCAATCCAGATATCCCTACGTGATTAACATCCGCATTATTGGTCAACAATAGTTCAGCGATGGCTCTATTTTCATCGGCTACAGCAATCATGAGAGGCGTAAGGCCATACTTGTCTACATAGTTCACGTCACAGCCGTGCTTCAATAGCATCTTAATTATAACATCATTTTGTTTACGTATTGCAATGCATAGGGGAGTATCATTGTCGCCTGCCAAGTTTACGTCAGCATGATTTCGTAAGAGGATTTCAACAAATCCCCTATAATTCATTTCGATGGCGGTTTGAAGGAGAGTTAAATCCGTTTCACGATTGACACTGTTGGCATCTATTCCATTTCGAAACAATATCTTGATAATATCAAAATTTCTTTCTTCGCTTATGGCGTGACACAGCTCCGTAACACGATCTTCCAATGCACACTTAAAAACATTACGGATGAGAATGTCGTCAGTATCTTCGGAATTCATTTCCTCAACGATGCACAGGGTCCTAATCCAAAATTCGTCGGCAAGCTTCATTTTACCGCCCCATCCCATCAACACTTTAACGGAATTAAAATTCAATATCCCTTCTTGAACAGCCGTCCGTAGTTCCTTTTCCAGATCAACGTCATTCCAATTTTCTACAACATTTCTGATAATAATCTGGGCTGAGTTAAGATCCGTGGAGCCGCTAGGTGCGCTTAGTAAATCTCTCGGCGTGGAATTTTTCAACAACCGTAAAACGATTTCAATATTTCCCGTTCTCTTTGCATTTTGAAGAAATTCACCGCCAAGAATCATGGTGTTTGCGTCAGCACCGTACTTCAATAGCAATTCGACCATGCCCATGTTTCTCTTAAATGCGGCAACATATAGGGCAGTAATACAGCATTCGCTTTTAAAATTGACGTTTGCATTGTTTTCCAATAATGCTTCAGCGATTTTCATGTTGCTTGCTTCTGCAGCAGTCATGAGTGGTGTGAAACCAAATTTATCCACGCAATTCAGATCCGCTTTCGCCTTAACTAAAAGTTCCAGAATCTCCACATTTTGTTTTTCTACAGCATTGTAAAGAGGTGTTTGGCCATCGTCGTTCGTAAGATTAATATTGGCTTTATAGTTCAGTAACAGTTGAATGATATCCTTATTGCCCAGTGCAATGGCACGAATGAGAGGTGTTCGGCAAAGACGATCCACATGATTTACGCATGCTCCATTTAATAGTAGCAGTTCGATGATATCCGTACTTCTTGTATCTATGGCCTTAAACAGAGGTGTTTGGCCGGACTCATCCATAAAATTAACATCAGCGTTGTTTTTCAATAATATTTGGATAGAGTCAATATCTCTCACTTTAATTGCGTGCGTAAGCGGTGTCATGCCGTTTAAATCTGTGTAATTTATGTCTGCTCCGTTACGTAGAAGCACTTCAATAATCTGCATTTTCTTAGAAGTAGACACCGTTATATGACCCGGAAAATTGATGTAAGTATTATTATCTAGCGATATGGGAACGCTGCTTCTTTTTGTCTTTATAATAGCTATAATAAGAGGTGTAAAACTATCTAGGTTCACATAATTTACATTTGCACCATTTCGTAATAAGAGCTCGACAATATTAATACTGTTTTCTTCTATCGCCCTACACAGAGGTGTCTTGTCGTACCTATTTCTACAATTCACATCGGCATTATAATAAATGAGCATCTCAATTATGTCCTTATCTTTCACTTTAATTGCGTAAATGAGAGGTGTCAAATCGTCCAGGTGCATATAGTTAACTTCTGCTCCATTTCGTAAAAGCAACTCAATAATTTCAATATTTCCCATTTCTATCGCCTTACAAAGTGATCTCATATGTTTCCAATTACTGAAGTTAACATCAACTTGATATTCTAACAGCATTTCAACTATATCTTTTCTTCCATACATTATCGCTAATTCAAGAGGAGTGTATTTACCACAAGGTATAAAATTCACTTCCGCTTGATGTTTTAATAGTACTTCGATGAGATCGAAACGATTAGTATGGCACACCTCAGTGTCACTTAAATTTGCAGATTCTATTGCCGCTAAAAGAGGAGTAAAATGTCTTTTGTCCATAAGATTAACATCTACCGTTTTTAATAACATCCCCGTAACATTCGCATCGCCGGTTCGTACGGCCATGTGAAGAATTGTCGTATCATTGCTTTGCCCCGCGTGGGGGGTTGAAATTTTACATTTCTCTAACAATAATCCCACAATCTCAAAGCTTTTCTTTGCAAAGGCACCGTAATGCAACGGCGTACAATTGAATACATCAGTCTTATTGATATTTATTCCTGCTTCAATATATGTTCTGACCACTTCTACGTTGGAATAAATGCATGCGAGATGCACACCTTTAAGGTTTTCCTCTTGCAACTTCAAATTTAAAACCTTCTTCTTTCTTAACAACCGCGAATTTAAGCACATATCGCGGAATTCCAAGAAATGTTCGTCTTCGTGGTACTTCAAGAACAGCAGGTCTTCTATCATACTTATCGAGGAGTGACTTATGGCAATGTTGTACAGCTTGTTGAAATGTTTGTCGCAGGAGAACTTACAATTTTTCAGCTTGTCTATGTTAGTGGCGTAATAATTTAAGTACTCCTCCAAAGTTGCAATATATTCATCCCTCCATAAGTTACGTACGAATATGTAATTCTCCCAATAATCAACCCAGGTCCATTTCAATATTTTATCGGGTATATACAAGTCACATCCATTCTTTCGCATACACTGAAGCACCGTATTCAATCTGTTCGATTTGCGAAAGAAATCGCGTTCACAGACAAGTGCAGCCAGATGTAGGACGCTCCTTCCAAGGTCGTCTGTTACTGAGAGACATTCACTGTTTTCCGCACATAACGCTTTTATCTTCTCGGCGCTTTCATGTAAAATAGCTTTATGTAATGGTAAATTTTCCGAATACATGTCTAATATATGTCTTTTACTTTTCAACATTAACATATAGACAGATGCTGCATCATCGTGGTCAACATTTTCAATTAACCACTGCATTACAAAAAATTCCGCAAATGTATGGTGGATAAAAATTGGATTTTCGCTATCATCAAAGCAGGTGATGAAACCTAGTCTGGTAAAATTGGAATATTTCAATTGTTTCCTTTGCTGCACTGTTTGCCCAAGAGTGCAATTCCCGAAAACCGTCTTTAAAGCCAATTGCCAATGATACGACAATATATTATGTTTCTCGTTTTCGTCCAGGCAGTGAGGTTTCATCCGTTGGCAGTAATCCTTCATTTTTAAATTTACAATGCTTTCGTAAAGATTCCATCTGTTTACAACTGCAAGATTAATTTCGTTTTCAGAAATGGTTCTCAACATATTTAAATACAGGGGATTGGTTCGGAATTCTGACGGTATGTGACGCAAGCTGCTAATATTTAAATTCCAATTATCTATGTAGCGTTGATCGGAGTCGTCATCAAAACCCTCTATCTTAAATGTTTCAGCTTCAAATTTATCGATTAATAGGTTCACCACGCTCAATCTCGAAGCAATAATTATCTTTTGCAAACCAACTTCCTGGAATCTTTGTATTAATTCTAAAAGTTGGTCTTGGCATGTGGCGAGCCCTTCATCGAACGAATCCAATAGCAACACTAATCGATCACGGTAATCGTAGAGACTTCTCGAAAGGCGATTGTATGGTAGAGCGCCATGTTTATTACACAAGAAGTCTAATGGATCTTGAAATAATTTCGGATTACGCTCATGCAGATCAATTTGGTAATGGCTCAAATCGATGAAAGCTACATAATGTCTTGGTCCGTAAAGATAATATAAGGAGCGCAGTAATGTACTTTTGCCCATTCCTGGTTCGCCCGTTATAACAACAATTGCACCTTTACTCTCTTTGAGAAAGTCCTTCTCTGCAAATCGTTCCCCATTATATTCTGTTTCGAAATGATTAGAATCGTCTGCGCTTAACAGGTTCTTGCCGTTCCATTTACGTAGATGACGAGGTACATATTTCGGGCAAATATTAACTAATATTTCGCCAATCACCGGTACAGGACCACTATTCTCCGTATTATTCACGCTTTCTTCATTTTCATCAATAAAATGACACCCGAAACTATAATTGTCTTCTTCTCTTCGTGCAACATCCGCCTCCTGAACCCTTGGTATTGGCATCAGCTTATTGTCATCTGTCAAGCGCAGACGAAAAATGTTGTAGCTCCTAAACTTGGTATCAGCTCTAATCTTCTTATAATGTTCATAACTCTCAGCAGACTCGCAATAAATCGCTATATTATTTCCAGTAGGCTGAAGTACGCCATAGTTGTTCGATTGCGGACTTGCACTCTCAATGATGAACAGCATGTAATTTGTACCTTCCAAGCATGTTGGGTTTAAGTACGCATTTCTTGGTTTCATTAAGTTTATAATATCCAAGCACGTTACAGCCTCCATTAACATTTTATCCCCGTTAATAATTGCGTGTAAAGAAACGGGTCTCCTACCTTGCAGCGAAACTAAAATACTCTTCATGATTTCGTCCGCTACCACGTCGCCCAGATGCGTAAATGCACTCAGCCCATAATTTTTAATTTCGCTGTACCTCTTGTCAACATTTGAAACTATTATGACGTAACTCTTTTTCAAATGGGGAAACTCTTTCAATAGAAGAAGTGAAGAATCAACTCTCAATAGCAGAGGTGCCTTGCCTTCTATCCATGTTTGAACAATTAAATCTTTCAACGTTTCTATCTTCAAACACCTCGTTTTAAATTTGTTTCTAGCCTCGGAGTCCAGCTTCCCTGCATTATCAACCGCGCGATTCCATTCGGCAATATTGATTATATCGCTAATGGTTTGTAAAATACACCCAAAAAGGTATTGTTCAATGTTGTATGCGTTGCGTACTATGGTGACAGTCTTTTCTAATGTTAATCGGTTCCATTTATTCACTGCCTTGTGTTTGAATACTATCGCCTTCGTAGGCGTAACGACATAATCGGAAAAACGATTTTTTAACAGTTCGTGCTCAAATGCAGCTTTGTCCACACTGTTCGTACTCTTAGCAAAGCTGTTCTCTAGATATAAAAAGATCAACTCGGGATTGTCGATATTCCACATTCCTTTGATAATATGAACAATTCTTTGTGTATCAGGCTGATTAAGAAACAAGTAGAATCTGCTGAGAAAATGTTGGTATTCTATCACTTTTGGATCATCAGAAGATAACTCGAAACAGACGCCTCTATCCAAAATGGCTTCATGAATATTGTACGGTCTACTTCGCGGTCTAAACTTCAAATCAATAGTATCAACGTCTCTTGTAAGGGAGATAATATTTTTAGTGGGACTTTTACTGCAGAAGTACCAAAAATTTATATGGTCATTTCGCATATTTTCTCCGAGTCTCAGACCCCGCCCTCCTACGATTCGATTATATCCTTCCCAATATTTATTTAAGTTTAACTTGTCTCTGCCAGACTTCACTTGAATCGCGTACAATTGTTTCTGGTTTGATCCCCTAAAATGCACCTCTGCCACTATGTCGTCGAATGGTTGAGCTTCGCCGAAATTGGAGAAGATGCGGTAATCTTCTACGTTCTCATTTTTCGAAAGGTGAGAGGCGAAAAGTGCTGTTACGCTAAGTTCGTATTTGCTTCCTGTGTCGCATTTGGAGCCTGGAGTTTGCTTCGCCATCACCCAGTATATTCAACCCGCGTAACTAGATGGTTCTAATGAAAAAGAAAAAATGATACTGTTATTCATATAAAATGATTCGGAAATAAGAATTTATTATGAAACAAGTATTTTTACACATTTTCGGTAGGAATTTTCTCTGAAATTGGTAAAGCTTCCCCTCTTCCCTAAAATATTTCATGCGTTAACGTGAAAACAAAACATTAGCTCTTTATTACCGTATACATCTTAAGAGAGAAGTCAACCAATGTACTTCACCATACGTTTCCGTTCTAGTAACATGCCTTTACGCCGAACATACGTTCAGGCAACGTCCACGGGTGTCCTCGTCTATGCATAGTATTATTCGTACCTCTCGAATAATATCTATCTGATTTGTTTGTCTGTATATAGGCAGATTACTAGAGTGCAACATTCTCGCTCGCCTTCCAGTGGTGTTTAACCGCAAGATGTTGGGGGGATACAGAGCTGCTTCGTTACATCTCGGCCATCTATGCTGTGTGCTATGTGTAAAATATATCGCCCTGCGAAGTTGATAAGGGTCGGATTTGAACGGAAAGCATTAGGAATGTTGAAAATCCGTAGAAATGCATCAACTTGTCTAGTTGCTAACAGGGTAACTACGTATTTTGGCAATTTCCAGACTTAATGTATAATGGTAAAGAAATCAGGTGTTTAATTCGCGCTATGTTGGAAGCCACATATGTGTAGGAACCATGTAAATAGCACAACACACAAATTTTAAGGAACCGGAAGGAGACCGTAATTTCTATGTGATTTAACGATGATGTTAAGTGCGTGCAATACACCGTTTGCAAAAATCGGAGAAACAATGTTTCGTCAGTTTTGGAAGAATGTAGCACGGACAATGACCTTGAAAGGACCGTCACGCCCTTATCTGCTAGCCTGTAAAAGACAGCAAAGATGTACTGCCGAGGCTGTTTAGAATGTATTAGTTAGAACACTAGACAACTTTGAAATTTCACCAAAGCGAGTGTCAATGATGGTTACCGATGCTGCCGCGGTTATGTTTCGCACAGGTCAATTATTCAAAGCTATTCAACCAAATTTGCTGCACATAACATGTCTGCTTCATGCTTTACATCTTGTAGCAGACACTATACGAAAATGTTATCGCGATGTGGATCAACTAATAACCCAGACGAAAGCGATTTTTCTTAAATCACCGAAACGTATTCGGCTACTTCGTTCATAGTGTCCTGGTATACCGAAACCGCCGTAGCCAGTTCTAAGACGATGAGGTATATGGTTAGAAGCAGTATTCTATTATTTTAAACATTTTGAAAAGATCAAATTAGTGATTTTACAACGGGACGATAAGGAAGCAGTTGCAATAAAGATGTCAAATGCAACTCCAAAGTCCTCAAGTTGCAGCAGATTTAAAAACTATTAACGACAATTACGTTCCAGTAGCCCGCGCAATAAAAAAATAGCAAAACACTTCGTTGTCCTTAAGCGATTCGTGTGAAATTGTTGACCACGTACGAACAGTGCTACATATTTTAGATGACGAAAAGGGTGTTTCGGTCAAGGAAAAATTTTATACAAATTCAAAGACCGCTCTAAGTACGCGAATATTACATCGCCAGGTGTAGAACAATCTTTTTCTGCGTATAAGCAGATATATACGCCGCAACGGACGGGCCTCAAAGAGACCACCGTAGAAACTTACGCTATGATATAGGTGTTGAAGGCCTCGCTTCCGGATTTCTTTTCAGCCATCTAAGCATATTCCGTAAGTTGTTTACTATATCATGTTTGCGTTTCCATAAATTCTCTTGTTGCTTTTTCTTCTAAATAACGCGCACGTTTATTTTGACTTGTTGCGCTCTACTCATCACTGCTTGGACATTTTAATTTCCCAGAGTGCAAGAATGTTTAATAATTTGCATATCGCTAATACTTCATTTGAAATTATACAATCAGTTAATATCACTGTCTAAGAAAGTAATGAAAATGAAATCAATAGAATTTTATTTCGGTTACCCCACCGCAGTAGCGCTACCGTTAGGCAATCGACTTGTTGCGCTCTACAGATTACTCATATGGCAACGCTGCGTTCTACCTTCCCAATATAGTTTATTTGAGACTCTTTTCAGAGCATTTAAAGAAAAATTGTTATTATTATTCGCAGTTAATTAATTCTAATTTGTGATAGGTCCACGTGTAAAATAATGGACAAATTACGTAACTTTTTGTTTATACATTTAATCAAGTTTTTAGTAGGAAAAAGTTAACATTTCGAATATTAAAAGAAATAAATATATACGTATTCTTTTTCTTGACCTTGTTATAATTATTTGATATTGCCGATTATTTTTTTTTCTTGAGATATAGGTCATTTATTAAAGGAGGGAAACGAAGAAATGATTCATAGAGGTTGAGTTTTTAATGGTTCATACTCAAAAGATATTTAAACTTTAATTCTATTGTACCATTAAAATATAAAATTAGTAACGAAAACCCAGCAGCATTTATTAACAAGCATACAAAAAGAAGGTTATTTAAAATTAGAAATACAGCAGAAAATGCTCGTGAAGAAGTAACTCCAGAAACACGAAAAACTACACTACGCTAAAATATAACCCAGGGTATCAGAAGCAATTCAAAATGAAATGAAATCTTTTAATTTAATTGCGGCCCACAAACCATATAAAAATAATAATAGACTTTTTGCCCAAACTAAACCAAAGATAGAGCCCACAACTGCGAAGGTAAATATATATTGCTGCAGGTCTAGTCTCTTCACGATTAGATGGTTTAGATAAGAATACACACAGGAATTTGTTTATTAAATTATATTTAGTATGTATGTTTGATACGTGTGTTCTTTCACGTCTTTTTCGTACGTGCTGAAATGTTAAACATAGTACCTTATGTCACTAGCGCTTGTTTAAATTAGGGGTGGACCGCCCACGTTCAGGGTGAAAAAGAAATTGAGACGGTTATGCATTAAATTAGAGGAGCCTTAGTGCTGCAAACAAATTTTACAAAAATATTTGGAGTATTGACCGAAAGCAAATGAAGAATTATAAAGTAAATATACGAAACAACTTGAACGATAGTTTAACTTAAGACACATGAGGATGTGATGTAAAATCGTTAAGGGTGATATATAGAGTAAACCCTACAAGACATACACAAAGGAAATTAAGCTCACAAGTGTAACATTAAAACCTACAACATTGATGCAACCCCATTAGCACAACACTATCTTAGCACTATTTTAAATTTGATACAAATTTTGAAAACCAAAAAAGAATGATAAAAGCAATAACACATCAGAAAATGCCTAGAAACAATAACCAAAAAATATAATGCTAAGATAGCTTAGCTTGCTCATGGTATTAATGGAATAATTCACGGCAAACGCAACAAAAGGAGAGAAAAAAAATTACACTAACACACGGACATGTTTCTGCCTACCTGGTGTCATCAGCGTGGTTTCGAGAGTAATTTTTTATCTCTACCTTATATCGCTGTTGCCTCACAGTAGATGCCACAACTTTCACAACGACAAACTCGACATTTCTTGGCGCCCTCTAGTGCCAAAGAAACGCATGCCTGCCGTTCAGGAAGCAGCGACATAAACCGGGTACTGTTCCCCAAACCATCCCTCGAGCAGTTCTCTGACTGCTAAACACGAGATGGCGACGCTGGTAGCGCTTTGGGAAACCGCAAATGTGAATATTCCGACAGGCTTACCATGATGTATATAAACAGAACACATCAGAAAATGCCTAGAAACAATAACCAAAAAATAATGCTAAGATAGCTTAGCTTCCTCATGCTTCCTTGTGTTTGACGCTGATGACGTCGGGTAGGCAGAAACATGTCCGTTCGTTAGTGTATTTTTTTCTCTCTCCTTTTATTGCGTTTGCTGTGAATTATTCCATCAATACCATGAGGAAGCTAAGCTATCTTAGCATTGTATTTTTTGATAAAAGCAATGTTTAACAAAAACAAGACAAGAATTCTATTAACCATAGAGAAGATATCAACGCCTTAAGCGTTATATATATATAATAACTAAATGTAATAGCCTAATGCTTGCATCTTATATATTTTAAATAATTCGCAAACTACATTAAGGGCCTAGAATACAGAAGTTAGCAAAGTTGGGCGATCTATATACAAAACACCAACAATGACGTGAACTAACCCCAACCAGTAGTAATTGTTTCTTACATCTGTTTTAATTTTGTTTACGATTTTTGTGAGATAGCTACTAAATAATTCAGTTATGCCGAAAAAGCCGTCAGTATGAACGGCGAAGCGTCGAGCGAGAGTTTTGACACACGGCGAAACCGGGAAGAAGTTAATAGCAGTAGCAGTTATATCGCTCGTGAAAGCCTACGCAGTGTTCTTGGGAGATAGTTTTTTCGTAATGTTGACTCGTCGGGAATACTTCTACCCGCTATATTTTGGCAGAAAATTTTTAAAAACTGGGTTATGTAGTTTTCGGAAAGGTATATTCGCAGCCACAAAGGTCCGTAAATCAAGATTTTTTTGAATATTTTACAGTAACAGCAATAAATCTCTGTGTCGCTGACAACGTCGAAACAATCATGATCCTTAATCTAGGTACTCATGAACTGTTGGCGGGGATGTTTGTTAGGCGATCAAAGAAAGCAAACAAGCATAAAAAAATGAATATATCTGCACAAATTAAAAAAAATAATTCCAATTGTAGGCAATAAAAGGAAATCGAATTTAATTAAAATAAACAGAAATTATGAAAGTGCTCATTTAAAAGGAATATAGTAGAGTAAACTAAAATTAATGTGAGAATAAAGATGATAACAATAATCGAAACAAAAAAAAAATAACTGTGGAAGAAAACAAAACATGTAGAATAGGTATTAAAAAAAAACCTAGCTCAGAAAATAAATTAGAAATATCGGAAACAAAGCTAAAGATAAAACATGCACAAACGTACTTTCTAACTACACATTAACGACTGAGGGGCGTGGAGGCCGGAGAGATTTGTAGCGGTCGACGATCCGCAGTATGGTTATAATTTTCATAACTCTCTTCTCTTTCATGGTTATATATAACCATAACGTAATAGTAACGGAAAAAATTCAACTTGCAAGTCTTTTCAATTATCCAATTCATCGTTGATGTGTGCGTATTTTTCTGTCTTCCTTGTGTATATTTGCATCGTTAAGTAGTTACAAAAATTATATTATGCACAAATGACAATTATATATATCGAACGATTTCATTTTTATTGTTGATTTAAGCAAAGAATCTTTGTCTATGTAGAAAAATGGAAACAAATGAGTTTCAAGCGGCGATTGAACTCTTATTTAAAAGGCTTAACACCGACAGAGATCAAAGCTGAGTGGAACGAAGATCATGGCACATCTGCTCCTGTGTTACGAACTGTTTACAATCAGTTAAATGAGTTTAAACGTAGCCGTACATTCCAGAGGAAGTGGCTACCCCGGAAATGATTGACATTATCCACGATATGGTTTTTGAATGATCGACGAATCAAAGTGTGCGAAATATTTGATACCACAGGCATATGGCAAGGTACAATGTTTTCAATTTTGCTCAAAAGATTGGGTGTGAAAAAAATCTCAGCAAGATGAGTGCCGCGTTTGCTCTCAATGCAGAATAAACGCAATCGTGTAGTCGACCCTGAAGCTGTTTTGACGTTTTTCTGTCGTAATCCTGACGACTTTCTTCGTCAATGTATAACTATGGACGAAACATAGATAAAGTTCGAATTAGTATTCATCGAATTTGGCCCCCAGTGACTACTCGGAGGACAACGGTTCACCTCGAATGAGGAAGTCATCGCGCAAACAGATGCCTATTTTGAGGACGTTCCGAAACCCTGCTTTTTGGAAGGCTTAAAAAAAGTTTGAATAACGTTTAGAAAAGTGTATAGAGTTTTAAATGAAGATTATGTTGAAAAATAAATAAGAACTTACAAAAAATACTTTGTTTTCCTATCTTTTTCTAAGGACTTATTGAACGATCCTTGTATAATTTACTTGAGAACACTAAAAATAAACCAATCGTTTGGTTAGTTTGAAAAATTTAAATAACGCCATCACTATGTAGATCTAATAAGGATAATTTTATTAAATTGCCAAATATAAAATACAAATGACCTTTTCACAAATTTTGCAAGAATATGGAGAGCAAGCTCCTGCATTCTTTTGAAAAATATGGATTCTAAGATAGTTAAGGTAAACACACCGAAGTGAAATTGGCAATCACACTTAGATATTTGGCCAGCGAGCATTCTCTTATGTCTCTGATGTCGATGATTTATTTAAAGCATCGAACAATTTATTTCTGCAATGTTCCATCAGGCCTTAAAAGTTTCTGGTGTTCATTGACAAGCAGAAGAAAAGTAGGTTTCTAGTTTCTATTTTACATCTTTGGCACTAATGTTATATTTGGCAACCAAACCAGTATATGCATCGTTGCACTTAATTTTATTTGTACCCATAGATTTTATTAACGAGAACACACTATGCAATCACTGAGCAAAAAAAATTGTTGGGATAGCAGTGAAAGGAAACCACTGTCAATTACTGTTTGGCCTCTAAGAAAAAGCCTGACTGTAGGAAAAGCACATACTATTAACCAGGCATTAGTAAACAGTGTGGTCTTTCGATGTTTGGCGTTAATTAAACCTCGGATAAATCAAGTGATTGTTACAAATGTAAAAAATTTACTTAAAGCCTGACTTGGCTACGTATCGATTACACAAAATTTTGTAGACAATCACAAGGCTCACAGCTATCAGGAACTAGTACGCAATATGTTAAAGAGTTTTCAGAAATTGCAAATCGCATGATGCAAATTGCATCAAAGAGCAGACCTAATTAAACAAATTCCAGTGCAATTTAGGGGATTACAAAGAAGAACAGAGTGAACAGTTTCACCAAGATATCTAAGTAATGGGAGAAAGATACGAAGGAAGATGGGGCCGTAACATGATGGTCGACTACTGCTGGAGTCTACAGAGGGATTGTCAACAAAAACAATACAAAAGAAACTCTTTTTTCAACTTTCAATACTTTCTATGTAATATATCCTGCCTTTACTTCTAGAATTTCCTAAACAAAGATTAATTCTTCCACTATTTCTCTATAAATACTTAAAGCGTACACATATCTGAAAAACTGGAGCTAAGCGAGGAAGAATAATATCACATTCATGACGACAAGCACCAAATTACACAAAAATGACTCTTACATTTTCGACAGCAGTGTGATATTCAAAAAAAAATAAAAAATAAAAAAAAAGATAAAGAATAAGAAACATTTTATATACCTGATTTAGAATTTTTTGTTGTTATTGTACTTTCGGCTTAAAGTAAAATATGTAAATGTACATAAACATTTTTGCAGATTATCGTAGATCTTGTTTTTCTGGACTCGTCCATGCTGGTTTTAGCACCATTATCTGTAAAAAATAAAAAATAAGGCACTTCACATTTACTAAACAACTAGTTTTATTTATCGTAAATTCATTTGAAACGTCAAATTGCTCGCCGTTTATTTCCTGACAGTATGTAAGCCTGTTAACAAATTCCCGTATTACTTTTCCCAAGACATTACTACGGATCAACTCACATACAATCACCAGTCATTGCCTCAACTCTGAAAAGTAGTTGATCATCCAAAGTAAGCGCGTGATTTGAGATGACCCCAGAAGAAAAAAACTAATGGATCTAGGTCTAGTGATCGTGCAGGGTGTTACGCCTTCCCGTTGCGATAGTAGGAGGTGGTAAGCTTATTAAGCTTATGGGACAACGTGGCCACGTAGCTCAGACGGCGACGGCCGTAGCTCGAAAAAAAAAACAGTGAGAGATTCTGGCTCCTGCGGCAGCAGCCACTTAACTAGGAAGGCGCCACCCACTAAACACAAAGTCCCTAGTCGTCCCCGGTCGTGGGCAACCGAGGATGGTGCCAGAATAGACGCAAAAAAAAACAAAAAAAAAACTAAATAAATAAAAGTCAAGAAAAGTAAGATTAACAGTTAGTTTAATTTTTCTACGTACTGCTGTGAACCAACGAACAACAAAAAGGTAATTTAATAAATTCTTTTAAATAGTTAAAATCATTAGCTAACTAATATATTTGGTCTGAGCCTAAATTTAGGTCTCCCCATATACCTCCCTCGAGATCTTGCGGGTTTACAATTATTACAAATTTTAGCCTCGTTAAAAGAGAAACAATGATATTTTTTATTCAAAGATATTCCTTAATAAACAAAAAAAAGATATGTAAAAAATTTGGATTATTTAAAAATATGTTTAAATTAAAATTAGGATGGAAAAAAAGAAGGAAAAAGATGTAGTCTTTCTTTTTCGCCTCCTCTGGGGGCGGTTCGAATGTTAATTTTAGCACTGAACTCCAGCTCTAGTCACCCTCGGCCGCCTGGTCTTTCCAGCGGGGGGGAAGGAAGGGACGTCAGACGTGTTCTGTATCCGGCATCCGATAGTTAGGCCGGTATACGCCCTCAAACGAACCAAAGTTTCGGATCTTGCGCCCTTCAATAAATCGTCTGAGCGAGTCTGCGTTAAGTTACACCCTCCACAAGAACTCTAAGAACGGAGAAATTAACCGCAAAGCGGAGATTGACACGAAAAGGGAAAAGCTCATGAAAAGCTACGTCACTCGAAACGGTGTTCGGAACTCACAGAAAACACACACCGAGTACACTAAACACTTCCTCTCGGTATTAAAGCTGCAAAATTAGCGAAAGGCCTTCCACGAGGCAATATTAAAGTTAGTACACCAGAGAAAACTTCGGGACATACCCAACTCGTCAGATTACTTAACGGAAAAGAGCTTCAAAATTATGAATTCTCACGTTCTAGAATATATTAATTTTTGCGATGAAACATCACACAAACGGACCAATCGGAGAAACTATCATAAAGTACCTAAAATGGGTCAGGTTACGCCCTCGATTGCGGAAAAGGGAAAATTATTTCTTTAAGAAATTTAAATAAGTAAAGAGAAATGGTGTCAAAGACACTTATGTAAAATCTTCCCGAGAATTATCGAAGCAGTACATGAAATAAAAATGCTGCAAAAACCGATCAAACAGAATTTTAATAACGATAATTCGCATGGTGCGAAATGGGTGCCTATCTATAAAACAAGTTGGAAATGCATTGGAGGGGGAAAGTTCGCAAGATTATCAAAATACAGGTGGTTGCAAAAGTTGCACGTAACAAGGCCACTCCATGAATCCCCTATGTCCACTGCATCGATTTGGAAAAATAACTGCCTATTGTGTTGAGGTGCAAGAATAATTTGCATATTCGATAAATTCAAATATTCTCCCCCATTCAAAATTCCGTTTATAAAAAAGCGGGCCTTCAAGCTTGTTTTCTACAATACAAACATTCAACATTTGTACATGTTGAGTATGGTAATCATGATGCCAGGTGAAGATTCTCATTTGACCAATACCTTGAATTGTGGCGATTAGCTGCTTTAACTAAAAAGAAGTCGCCTTGTCAGAAAATACCACATTCGTTGCAAAATGTTCGTCTACATTACAAATTTCTATCATTCTTTCTCAAAACTCCAGTCGTCCATCCAAATCATCATCTGACAATTCTTGAATCAAGTGAACTATATGCGACTGGTAATTTTATCAAATTCTTAATCGCCCAATCACACGTTTTGGTGTTTTTGTAACAGCCGAGCGTCTTATAGGATTTCGTTCGGGATGCAAATCATTAAAAAGATTTAAATACGATCGCCAAAACCGATTATCGTTTAAATTTCGATACATTCTTTATCATTTAAATGCACCATATTCAGCCGTACAATTAGTAATTAGATAGACGAGATTAAATAAACCCGACAATTACCTACTGGATTCAATGTGAAGTGCTTTATCTTTCCATTTTTCACGGATAGTGGCACTAAAACTAATATGGACGAATCCGAAAGAACAAGGTCTATAATAATTTGCTAAAATATACCAGATGTCCCATTTAAATAAAAAAAAGTTTGAAGGTGCTTCCAGTTGAACCGGAAGTACAGTAACAAATAAAAATTTAAGCCAAATGTATTATGTGTTATTGCACTTACTTGTAAAATTTCATCAACATCATCATATCCGTTTTAAAGATATTTGCTTGGTTCCATACGTTATCCCAAGCATGTATATATCGGGTGCGACCACTATCTGTTACGGGGATTTGCAAAATGTTGGGAATAGAAGTTGCTTAGAGTCAAATAATCAATGACGGGCTTTTATTTGTCATTATTTTACAAGAATTTTTTGCTATCGCTGGGGCACTAATTGTCGTCGGTGTTCAGCAAGGTAGCATGTTCAAACAGTTGAGATTCATTTCCTTCAAATAGAACTTTGTATATTTTTACTCCATTCGATGCATATTTAAAATCTCTCCTGCACTGCACTCCCTGTACTTCAAGTTCGTACATTTTAAGTTATATTGTGTTTAGTGCTAAGGTAATTTTGAAATAAGTGTGGTAAACTATGACGATTGACAAAAAAATCAAAATCTTGTCTTGTTGTCATGTTGTCATATTTTTTACTAAGATGGTAGCGAAGTGAATACCTTTCATATTTAGAATTATTTTTACGAGTTTCATTTTCCATACTCCGTAGAGAATAAGTACATTCTGAGGTTCTTTCCTGTCGAAAATGCGTGAATAAATATCACTATGTTACGGTTGCTTGACGGCTATTTAATAGTCATAATTTGCATAATTTTTAAGCGCTGCAATTGAGTTTAAATAAACGTTCAATTTTTAATTACTGCATTTTAAGGTCTTTCATACTAGGCAATTAAAAAAAATGCTATACCCCCAGAGAAGGAGTATTATACAAATATATATACGTATCGCATGTGAAAAGCGTTAATTATGTAATTGTTTTTCCTAGAATTATACAAGTACTGGTGGATAATATACAGAGCGATTCCCCTGAGCCGTCCATTAAAAGTTCTTCAATTTTTAATTATATCTCGATTTTGAAACGTATGTAGTTACCTATGATCTATTTAGAAAAAATAACTTCATCAATGTCACATTTCCCATTATATCGAAAGTCCATGGCCAACTTTGATATTATAAATAGAAACTTATATTTTTAGTTGCATTTTTAAATCATTTTGCTACGCCCTCTTGTCGGGAGAGTAGGGACAGGGAGGGGGGAAGAGGAGTTCCAAAGTTACTTATCGATTAACTTTCACGCCCTTCTGGTGATGAAGGATTTTAAAGGACATTCGTGGCCGCTTAGCCCAGTCGGCGACGGTGGTAGTAGACGTCAGACGTGCTCCGTATTCGGTACTCGGATGTTAGGCCAAAACACGCCCTCAAAAGAACAATAATTCGGGTCTTGCGCCCTCCAAAAGTTCAGGTCCTGGATAAAATTCACGAAAAAGGAAAGGCTCAAGTATATACATACCTAATACAGGATTAGAGTTCTTCCGGACGCAAGGGTTGGGTCAAACGGCAAAGTTCGCACGCTAAGCCGTACAAAATTATGTCTACAACCACTGTGTTCGAAACTCAAACTGAGTAAACTCTTCACTTCCTCTGGATGAATTTAAAGCCGCAATATAAGCGAAAGGCCTCCCTCGAGGCAAAATTAAGTTTCTACGCCAGAAAGAACTTCGGGACACACCCAACTCGTAAGATGACTTAACGGAAAGAGAGCTTCAAAATTGTTAAATCTCACGTTTTAGAATAAAATAGTTTTTGTGATAAAACATCACACAAACGGACCAATCGGAGAAACTATCATAAATTACTTAAAATACAACACGGTACGACCTCTATTGCGAAGATGGCAAAATAGACCACAAAAAATTATTTCCTTAAGAAATTTAGGAAAGCAAAGATAAATGGAGACGAAGGCACTTATGTAAAATCTTCCCGAGTATTATCGAAGTAGTAAATGAAGTAAAAATGCTGCAAAATCCGACCAAATAGAATTTTAATAACGATAATTCGCACGGTGCGAAATGGGTTGCCTACCTATAAAACAAGTTGGAAATGCAACGGGAGGAAAAGTTCGCAAGATAACCAAAATACAGGATGGCTGCAAAAATTGCGCGTAACAGTTTTAAAGGCAATTTTATAAAACATCTTACTTAAAAATATAAGAAGTTACGCCAAATCAACCATAGGTTGTGAGACATCCTATACAACTCCGTGGTTAAATAGTAAAGTACCTGTACTCTCCGTAATTCACATAGAAGCTTGTTATCTTTTACTGTATAGTATGTTACACGCTTTTAATGCATCATACGCTCTTTTGCTTGTTTTCACAAAAGTCCAAATAACTCTAAAACGGTAACGGATAGTTAAGAAGATGTTTTACAAAATAGGCTTTAAAATGGCTAATAGTATCTAAAAGTGCAGAAAAAAATATAGGTTTCTATTTATAATATCAAAGGTAACCATGACATTTGATATAACCGGAAATGCGATATGGATAAAGTTATTTTTTATAAATAGATCACAGCTAAATATGCTTAACCCCGAAGTTTCAAAATCGAGATATCATTGCAAATTCAAGAACTTTTAATGGATGGGTTCCGTAAATCGTCCTATATACGGTATGCATCATATAGCCAGAGTTGTAAAAACGTAAATTTCTGACAAATGATATATTTGAAAGCAGTCCTTAAATTAATTAAATTAACAACCGTTCAGAGCGAAAGTGGAAAAGAAAATAAAAAATTGACTTACCAAGTTAACAACTATACATTGAATGCAAAATATTTGAATGTTCACTAGAAACTCTGCGCGAAAACTATTTAGAAATACCTAGACCGTTCTCTTTTGTCGTTTATCAATAAAATGTGGTTTAGGTGCTGTTATCTCGGCAAATATTCATATACTCCAACATACTAAATTTATAATGAAACAGATTGGAAGACCAACACGTTTAGGTGAACTAGTTTAATTTTATTAAAGGAAATTTGCTCGCAGCAATTATTTACTTTGCACCTCCAATTCTTATCGGGAAAAAAATGTCTGTTGAATCAAATTATTTATTTAAAATAGTTGTTAGTCAAGTATGACATTTGATTGAATGAGAGATTGATGTAGAATATTTTGTTCCTTCAAGTAAAACATTGGAATAGAAGCCTAGTACGCTTGAAAATCTGTTTATGCTAATCACATGTCGACCAACAAGCAATTACATTTCAAGATTTACTCAATTGTGTATGTGCTGATAATGAAACCTCCATTTCATAAACCATTTATTAACCAAGCAGGGTTTGGGAGACTAAATTAGTTTTTGAAGGTAAATAAACTCACTGTATTTCCGTGCAAGTGTGAACTTTTGAGTATATCATGAACAATATGAAAACTAAGTATCCACATTTTATAATTTAATGGATTTGATATGAATTTAGACAGCGTTTCTTAAAATTAGCGATAGCGATAGGAAGTGGGTGTTGGTCAATTTTGGGAGAGGAGAGGGGGGCGTTGGACGACTAACGCATTCCGCTATTCTGTTTTTTATTTGTTTTTGATCGGTAAGATTTAATTCCCTTCTTCTTTTTTAAAAGCAACAAATTTACTTGTTACTTTTATATGCGCGATAGAACTGCGCTAGCAGACTTACTTATATTTAAAACATATTAAAAAATAATCTTATCTAAGATCTTAAAACCGACGGAATTTTTTTGAATGTTACGGGTCGAAAAGTAACGGGAAGAGATACGAATAAGTCTACTAAAAAAGATATATTTTTTTATTAGAGCTGATAATTGAATTCACGTGAGAACTATTAAAATTAAAAAAACGATCATCTATCTAAAAGCGTTCTATTGACTTGACGTGCGTTGAAAATTCTATATGATGAGGAAGAAGAGTGGAGGAGTTGGTCAATTCCTCGGTACGGCAAGGGGACGGTGGACCGAAAAAGTTTGTCCATTTATCTTCAACAAGACGAGACCCCCATCCACAATTCTGGCCTACTAAGGGCATTTCTGGACAGTAGCTTTCCTCATAGACGGATAGGTACAAATGAACCTGAGAGATGGCCCCTACTATGTCCCGACCTTTCCATATTAGATTCTTTTTTGTGGGGTCCGGCATCATTCCATAGCAGAACTTTGTGAAGCAATTGCTTTACCCCTTCAAACTCTCCATAGAAAGCTTACGACTGTCCTAAATGCGATTAGAAGAATGATAAAAATGTGCCAGTATTGTATTAGCGAAAACCAGCAGCATTTCTAAAAGCTGCTTTAAACTCTTACTTCTTTGTAATTTAAGGATTTTTTTATACCTGTTAGTGTTATTACTGTTACAAGTTGAGTAATATATAAAACAGATCAAATTTTTAGCTTATTTGCAAGATAAAAATTAATGACTATATATTTTTGAAATGCCCAAATTATGCTTAATCCATTCAAAAAAATATCATGTAGGGTGTTCCATTTAAAAAATCATAAGGTTGATTCATAACTCGAAAACTGTTGCAATTAGATTAGATTACTACCCGAGATGGTTCTTGAGCCACCCCACTGCAACCTTTCCAGATTCATTGTGGTTCCTCTCTCATTAGATCAATTACATTAGCTTTGCTTTCTTTACTAGATTTAGCGGTCTTGGGAATGATCCCTCTACATAGGTTTCGGCTTTCAGGTATTCCGAGCCCATTTCCGAGAGCCGTACTTCTGCCAGTGCCATACATTCCCGCAGCATATGGATAGCAGTCTCTTCTTCTATCTGGCAAAATCTACAATCTGTTTGCTCTGTCAGGCCCAGATTACTCATCTGCTTCTTGAACATACATCCTGTTAGGAGGTCCACTACTGTTCTAACAGACTTCCTGTCTCTGCTTATTAAATCCGCTGTAAATGTGGGCTTGTGTCCTATTAGAAATTGCTTGGCCTGTCTCTGACCTGGAATGGCCGCATATGCCATTCCCACTGAGTGCATAGGGCGATTTTCAACAGTTGACGAGTCTGTTCGAGCTAATTCGTCTCCCTTTACGTTCCATCGATGGCCTTCATGTCCTGGTATCCAGACCAGAGTCGCCTTAGTTCGGCTTCTCAGACTATTGAATGTTGCACCTGAAAACAAACTGACTGTGGCACTGAGTTTTACCTAAAAAGCTGGATGGATTTTTACATTTTAAGTGACTTCCATAGCAACTGAGATACGAGAGGTTTCTAAAAATTGACAATTTTCAATTTTATCCTATATCTCAAAAAGGGGGTTAGGAAAATTGTGTTTGCCACATCTTTTGTTTTATAAAAAAAGTAGGGCTGTTGCGAAAATTCTCGAAAACTCTATCTTCGTTAATAAATGAGATACAGTGCCCGACATTTGATTACTCTCATCCCACAATTGACGCCATTTCGTTGAAACACTAACGTTTTAGTTAAAATTACTATAAAAATAGTTAAATTAAGTTCCTTTTACAAATCTAGACACCAGTTTGCCTTAACAATTTAAAAAACCAAATTTTAAGGATTTCTTTTCACTCTGATAGTAATTTTCAAAGCGACAATTAATTACTCTCGCCCAAAAAATAAACAAGAATTAAAAATAAAGCAACTATCTTTTATTTTAATAATGAGTAAGACCTCCTTGTTTCTTAATAACTGCTAACATGCGATGAGGCGACGAAGTAAATAAATTATTTAACAAATTCATTGGAATTGCTTCCCAAGTGGTTCTTATGGCTTTCTTCTCTAGTGTTAAACTGTCTTCCTTCGCTATAGACTTGTCTCGTCACCCAGTCCCATAAGGTTTTTATAATATTCATGTCTGGGGAAAGGACAGGCCATTCCAGAACATCGATATTGTTGTCGTCCATCCATGTGTTGATTATTCTTGTTGTGTGAATTGGCGCATTATCATATTGAAATGTCCATTCTTTATCGGGAAATACCAAGTCAATATCAGCGATTTGTCTCTGGAGCAACTCCAGGTACTTTTGAGCAGTCTGATTCTCGACTTGAAATCGCACCCCAAACTATTACTGATCCAGCTCGGCTATGACGACGTGATAAAAATCGTTCTGCCAATCTCAAATCGTGAAAATAATATTGGAAGCCATCAGGTCCATCCAAATTAAACTTTTTTTCATCACTGAAGACAACTGTTCTTCACTGATCTACCCAGTCACGATGACTGCAAGCAAATTCTAATCGGGCTTGCTTATGATGCTCCAGCAGGCGGAGTTTCTTGCGCAGTTTTCTTCTTTTCAAATGTGGACAATTCTTTATTACCCTTTGGATGGTTCGTACGGAAGCATGACTTTGTCCCTAATTTGCAGTTGTTGCCATTACAATGCGACCTCTCCGATTATCGCCATAGTTTTCGATGTTTTTGAGGTAAACGTTAACTACGCACGTGCTTCGTTCAATTTTTCTGTCGATTCGAGTAGCCTTCCTGTCGAAGAGTTTGAATTTTTCCTCTTTCTTCTAAACATAAAGTTCTTCCACGACCCACACTGACAATCAAGTACTGTAACAACTTGGCAACTATTGTGAAGCAATTCTTGACTTGTTGCTAAGCAACGCAGTTTTCATTTATTTTACGGTCCTCGGCCAACTGTAATTAAAAAATATAATGAGAGTAATTAAGTGTCGCAATGGAAATGACAATGAAACCTTTATAAGTGGCAAAAATATTAGCGATTCGAAATCTTGAAGCAAAATTGAGCGTAAACGTTGTTAAAATGTGTAATCTAAACATATGCTTGGATTTGCGAATGTAATCAGTGATCTTTGAACCGAATTACATCAATCACTATGTGAGAGTAATCAAGTGTCGGGCAGTGTACTTTGTCAAAGTGCCCAAAATAGGGCACGCTGTACATTTTACGATTTTTTTTTGCAGCTCACTCAATTCATTTATTGCTGCTTTTCGCTCGTCCTAAAATGAATAATAACATTTATTCTCCTATTGCCAATACCATCGGGCTAATCGTTTATCGGAATAAATGCATTGCTGACAATAAAAAAGTTGATGAGGTCTCAAAAACTAAGTAACAAATCGAGAATATTGTTTCGAACGATTATATAATTATAACAAGAAATAATTTACATAAATTCTCTTTCAAACTTGATAAACATGTATGTTTAGTATATATTTCTTACGTTTAATAGATGGCATTAATTTAGAGATGACCAAGGCAAGTGAGATTATTACTTTTTTGCAGCGCTTAGACAGACTCGTGTTTTGTCGACTCTCGGGGAAACCAGTAGGCAACACGAACCCTTTCTTATGAGAGGAATAGACGCGAGTCTGTCTAGTCGCTGCAAAAAAAAACAATAATTTCACCTGCCTTGGTCATCTCTAGACATTATTGTACGCGTTTCTGTCCGTGTACCTATGCGTTTACATTTCCTTCATCTCTTTTCAGATAATCCAGGATATGGGAATGACCCATTTCTCTTAATAAAAGACGAGGCGTTACGCCATCCTCTGCTTTAGCGTCCACGTCAGCACCTTTCTCACGTAAAAGCTTGAACATATGCAGACAACCACTTATTGCCGCAATGTGAAGAGGCATGAAACCATTCTTAGCTTTTACATTGACGTCAGCTCCTTTGTCTAGTAAAAACCTTGCGATATTGTAGCATTCCCTATTGGTAGTGCATGCAAGCGTTAAAAGAAGGGTAATACCGTTCTCATCTCGGTCATCGACATCCTCTGCGTTCTTGACCAGAAATCTAACGATTCGTTCGTTCCCTTGATAGGCAGCGACGCGGAACGGACTAAAGCCATCCTTGATACCTTCCTTCGCGTTTACACCCTTCTGTATTACTAAAAACTCCACAATATCAAGGAAGCCCTCTTTTGCGGCGGTGTAAAGAAGTGATATGCCTTCGTTCATGCAAATGTCGTTTTCGAGCAACAACCGAATAATATTCAAATGTCCATATCTTACAGCAAGAAAAAAAAGCTGATCAACGTCCTGCAGATTCTGGACGCTTAGGTATTTTAGTAATATTTTAGCAATGGCAATATGTCCGCGTCTAATAGCAATAGAAAGTGGTGTGTAACCCTCCTTAGTTCTTACGTTTGCGTCTGCTCCTTTTTCTAATAAAGTTTTAACGACATCCAGATGTCCTTCTGTTGCAGCAGCGAGAAACAACTTGTTGCCGTTGATGTTATCGACGTTCGCACCACTGTTTAATAACAATCTGACAATCGTTAAGCGTCCATTTGCCGCAGAGTCCGGTAGAGCATTGTTGACATCCCCTTTAATTTTTACTTTTGTTTCTCTTAGTAACGGCCCATTAGTATCAAAATGACCATATCTAACAGCAACAGAAAGCGGTGAAAAGCCCCCTTTGTTTTTCTTGTTCACGTTTGCACCATTCCTTAATAAAAGCTCAACCATATTAGCACATTTCTGTTTTATAGCGATAGAAAGCGGTGTGAAGCCCTTTATTGTTCTCTTGTTCACGTCCGCCCCATTCTCTAGTAAAAATTCGACGATATCCATCTGGTTACTCTTTGCGGCCAGGTAGAGAGGCGTGAAACCTCTTTTACAGTATCCATCTACGTCTGCTGCGTGCTTTACAAAGTACTTAACGATATTAAGATATCCATCTTTTGCACCGATGTACATGAAAATTTCCATTTCTTCTGCAAAAAAGAAGAAGTATATTGTTAGAGGTATCCAGAACACAGGAAAGTTATTCATGAAATTCAAGCAGGCTCAAACCGAGAGAACACCTGAATTATGCGAAATTGATTCAGCTTGTTGTAACAGTTATTTATACTAAATGCGTACACAACGTGTCCGTCTAATACGTGAGCAGAAGATAATTAATTATTTCTTGATATTTTCAGCGGTACATCAAAAAAGATTTATTATTATTATTTCATTTCCTCTGAAGGAACACCGATGATTTCATGCTAATGTCGAAGTATTGGCTTTTATGGAATATGGCAGTGTTTTTCAAACTTAATTAAATAGCATCCCGCAAACGACCTTAAAAAACTCTCGCGTCCCCCGAAGCCTCCAACTATTTTTTCTAACTTTTATTAATTGATTAGGTAATACATAAAGATTGAGATTTGGGCATATAATGACCGCGGTGAGGAATACAGGTGGTGAGGCGGCGTATTGAACAATTAACAGTACGTTGCGAGCGCGGGCCACAGTTTTTTTGTTAAAAAAATAGTATTACATCTCACGGTTTTTCTTTAGATACGGCGCTGTGTCTGAAGTTTTAAACACAATATTTCTATTGCTGTCTGTATATCTACTCTTGAATTAAATTTTTAGCTCACAAATTGTTTTGCGTTCAAGTTTTTAATTCCACGTGTGCGACGAAAAGATTGCTGAAGAGATCTCATCGAATCAATTGACAGTTGTTGGCAGTCGTATTTCATGCGTGATTGGAAGCATGGAGAACTTAAATGAACAGAGTTGAATTGAGTTATTTTCCAGAAGAAACTCAATACAAATCAAACCAGCGGGATTTGACTGATCTCGACACCACTGCAACTGACCTTACAAAAGCTCCTAAATTAATAATATAATTTGCTACATCCTATTTGTTTAAATTAGCTTTTTTTACAATGTTGGACAAAAAGACAAAAAAGAGAAATAGACTGCAACTAGAAAATAATCTCATTGTTAACGTGGAACCACGATTTGAAACAATCGTAGACGAAAAACAGACACATCCTTCTCATTAATGTAACCGTTCATAAATCGCCAAGTAATTAATCTATTGAAACTTGGATCTTCTCACTTTTCTCTCTAAAAAAGCTTTTTACTTTAGTTAACAGTATTTAAGACTAAAGCACTCGCGACACCCCGCCCCCTCCACCTCTCTTCCCGTTCCAAGTGTTTTTACAATGTGTGACCCACACACTGAAAAAGCACTGGAATATAACAACTCAAACGGCGAGCTTCAAGCTCAAATTTCTTGATATGGATAAAAATAAAAATTGTTCAGTATTATTTATGAACAATCCATCAACATTGAAAAACAAAATAGCATTATTAGTAAATTAAAGGTTAGCTCTCCCTCTTAGCGACAAACTAAAGGAGAACAGGAAACTTTGCGAGGTCCGATAACCACGCTAATTCAACACACAGAGATGAATAACCTCGAGTACACAGTAAAGCAACAAGAAACACTGAACATGAAGAATGTAAAAACGGGAAATACCCAACAAAAACCTCTAAACAGAAATTTCAACCAGCTAAATACGAGGAAATAGAAATGACGATACCTGCGACTGAAAATAAATAGTGCATATTCACTTGACAATTGTTAAAAAAATTATAAAAAAGAATATTTGATGGAAAATAATGTGCAAATTCCACAATGCTCCGAAATGAAGGTAAGGAATACCAGTTAGCAGCATTCAAGATCGCGGTTGCTGAAAATATTTATGAAAGAATGTTTGAACCTGAGAACTTCTAAATAACAAAAAAGTTGCATCCAACTATACTGTATTACATCAAAACATACAAAGTTTACGTAATAAGTGCAATGACTTGTTGATCTTCGTTGAAAGTTTTACATCTCCAATAAATGCTATTGCATTAAGTGAAGATTGGTTGAAGTCAAATGGATTCCAGATGGCTTCTTGCTTCAACAGGTGGATGCTTGGTGGATCTTGTATACTAGTATCAACTGGAACCTAGTATGTTGAGCTTGAATCCTTAAAAGAGAAAAGAAAGGAATTAGTACTAAAACGTAGCGCTATTTAAATTAAGAACCCAAAAATAGTTATTATCAAAATTTATCAATCACCGACGGGCAATCCTAGAATAAGTTTCATTGGAACCTAAGTGGTAACTTTAATATAGACCCAGCCAATTAGGAAACAGTTATGGAATCTTTTCTGCATAGACAAAAAAACAACAAATAATGTTAATGCTCACGGCAAAAGCAATGTTAGGAAAGTAGCTCCGTGCGTGTTTCTTCTCCACCTCACGCCGGTATTTGTTTAGCAACTCATTTACTTCCTCTCGAAATGACGAGCTAGACATTCCTTGGCCCCCTCTAGTTCCAAGAAAGAGCAACGACAAGAACCAGGTACTGTTCCTCAAACGATCTCTCTTGGTGTGCTTAACAAGAGATGGCGTGCGCAGGAGCGGTTTGGGAAACTGTACATGTAAATGATTCCCTAAAGCTTACCATGATGTATTACCACAACATATCAGAAAATGCTTAGAAACAAGCAAATAATGCAAATATAAGCTTCTTCCCAGCATGTTCTGATTGGCATTTTCTAATGTGATCCTATAATGTAAATCATTAATGGTCCCGCAGAAATTACCGATCAATCACAAACACTGATAGATAATATTTTTACAGATTTAACATGTCACACCAGTGATGTTATAATTTCTGCATTGTCTGATCATTATGATAACACTAGAAAGACTCAGATAACAATTTACAGATCACAAACTACAAACAACCAAACTTGAATCTAAATAAATTAAACATTGGTTATGGGCAACTCCATAATAATTTTATGGGGTTACTCACTAAGATAGTTCATTAGCACATAAACAAAAAACCGTTGAGGTCTCAAAAATGCCTGACAAAAGGAGGACAAAAAGAGAGACTCGATAGAATCAAAAATATGTCTGCCATGGAAAGACGATTACACCAAGAACTACAAAAGAATAAAATAGATACAAATGAATACAATATCTTTTGTGAACTCTAGGAACAGGAAATCGAGCAATCACGAAGAGAGACATTGTTAGACGCTGTTAGCTAATAACAGCAACAGCAAACAGATCCTGAGCCTTTAACATTATACTTGACACCATGAGGTGACTGGCATCACTAATAGCCTCAATAATACTAAGGCGACAAGCGAAGATGGAGTGCCAATTCCCATATACAACAATTATGCCGAGCATCTTGCACCTTCCTTGATTCACATCATAAATATAGCGTAAAGTTTCCTAAAAAAGTATCAGTAATAATAAATAATAAAGTTATAGAAAAAGATTTATACGGCAGAGTATCTAGGTTTATGATTAAAAACGACATCCTGCATGAACATGAAAACGGGTCCATAAAGAAACGATCTACCATGAGAGCGACTTTTCAATTATTGGAGGAGCTATTGATTGAAGTGGTCAATGAAGATATCACCGCCTGCGCATTTATGGATTTATCAAAAATGTGTAACTGGGTACATTTTGCACAAATTGGAAGTAATGGGTGTCAGAGGCGTGTCTTTGGAGTTGCTTAGTCCTCGTAAACAAGCGGTGGTACAGATGGTACAGAAATATTATTTTTTTTGTTTGGTGTAGCCCAAGGTTCTATTCTCGGACCGCTCTTGTTTTTGCTGTATATTAATAACTTGACGATGCCGACGACACCTTATGCATCTTCGAACCTGTGAAAAAATAAAAAGGACTCTAGAACAAAATCTGGGTTGGATGCAGAAGTGGTGTGAAAGTGACAACTTAAAACTAAACGCAAACAAACAACTGTTCTACCTTTTAAAATAGCGCCACGAAAAGTAGTAATCCATTGTGGTGGACAATTAATTTCTTGTACGAACCATGCTCGTTCTATTGCTGTTGCACCAGACAACGTTCTATCCTGAGGGACTCATATACAGGATGTCGCTGCAAAGCTGGATAGGTTTCACCTGCGATTGATTTCGCGAAATGTAAGCGTTGGTATCGCATGAAATGTTTGTCACGCATATGAAATGCAGCACATTCCAACAGAATTTTCGTATATTTAAAAGAGTTTTTCTATTTTGCGATCATAAACGTAAAGTTAACAGTCAATCACTCCCGCTCCAAGCACATTTGGCTAAGGTAAGGTTCGGAAACAAGCTGTATTGCAATGCATTCAAATACACAGACATTTACCGCGGGCACTGACGCAAATGTCATCAGTACACTAAAAAAACTTAAAAAAAAATGCCTCCCTAGTTGCGTATTTTACATTATCAAAGATTTTTTAAGCGCGCCGTGTATAGTATAGTTTTTTCCTTCATATAGACATATGTATACGTATATA
>LR737423.1:813290-837111 GCA_902655005.2 Marronus borbonicus
CAGAGTCCTTACGACATCTATATGTCCTCGATGCGCTGCATAGTAAATAATCCATGCATGACTGTTGATATCGGCTCCTTTCTCGATGAGAAATGCAGCAACTTCTGACTTTTCATTTTGTATAGCGAGTAATAGAGGCGGCAAACCATTTCTCGTTATTTTATTCACATCCGCCCCATGTTCCACAAGGCATTTCACAATGTCTATGTTGCCTTGCTTCGACGCGATTGACAGAGGGCTGAAACCGTTCTTGGTCACCTTCTCCACATCCGCTCCGTGTTCTAGTAGCAATTTGACTACATCTGCATGCCCCCTTGTAGCAGCGATATACAGAGGTGTAGAGCTATCTCCTTCAACCCCGTATTCGTTCACATTTGTTCCGTATTTTAAGAAAAAATTCACGGCCTCCAAATGTCCATTTTTCGCGGCAGTCCAGAGCAACGTCGCCATCGCTTCTGTAAAGATAGAAACACATTTTTATGCTCAATGCTTACTAATAGACATCACTGTTCACTAATAATACTTCGAATGATTAAAAGTACTACCCAAATTTTAAAGTGTATTTAATCGCACTACGCACGAAAAATCAAATCAATAAGAATTCAAGAATTTTTCGAAGCTTTTGACGCGTTATGCGAAGTTTGTGCACTCATTTTTGTTGGAAATGGAATTGTACGTTTATTTAAAGAGCACTGCTAGATTTGTAAAATTTTAAAATATATCGTTGCGCTATGGAGAATTCATGGAAAAAAATAGGATTCCATGCTGGTATACTTGGGTGAATCGAGTTGGAAGTTTCAATATTGATTGGTTCGTTAAAGGCGGGAAACGAAAAAGATTTTTTGCGCTCCTTCTTTGTTTTTTTTGCGAAGTTTCGTTGCGCATGATATCAAGCACATGTCTACAAAGACATTTTTATAATTAGATGGATACATAATTTACTTAATTAAATTCTTCTTTTTGTTTTTTCTGTTTTCTTACCTCCTGATCTTCTTTTGGCTTCTTACACATACCACTGTAGATTACACTTTTAAACATAAAAAACCACATAAAGTACAGAGCGTCCAAAGCGAACAACAACTCGGTTCGAGGAACATAAGATTCACGTACGCTCACACACTTCTGCACTCCATGTGGACACATGTATAAAATTACACATTCTAACTCCTTTTCTGAATGTTTCATCTGAAAAAAACAGACGACGTAGACATTTTTACCGCCTTCCTATTTATTTATGTTTTTGCTAACTTCTATGTTCTGCGACTGCGAATTATTTAAATTATGGAAGATGCAGGCAGTAGGGTATTATATCAACTTATTACATTGGCCAACAGTGATTTTATCGTTTCCGTTATTAGAACAGTTTCAAGATAACTTAGTGTTGTTGATTCCATATTTGCTAACAGTTCTTCATATTGGCTCTAGTTTTTATGATATGCTTCTTTTGAAAAGTTATGAAGAAAAAAAAAATTAAATTAAAAATTTATTAGCAAACATGTAAAAAATACCTCAAATTATAATTATACAAAATAAAATGAATATGAAACTAAAAAGTATGTTTCTAGTAAACAAAAAAAAAAACACTACAAATGCTAGGGGAAATGTCGTCTGTATGATTTTCTATTGAAAATAATCACGTTGCCGGTTCCGTTTGCGTTTACAGCTATTCTGCAGCACGCTAGTTATATCTGTTGGCATATCAACTCCCACCGCTAGTAAACTCTATATTAGACGCTTCTGATGCTCTTTATGCGGCGGAGGTCTGCAATCTCACCTCCAGCGAAGCCGAACATACGACTGTATCCAATGTATTAACCTTATGTAGGTGAGCAGGAAATTGTTCATTGCTTCCAGTAATCTTACCATTGATTTTTTAAAATGTTGTTCTTTAGTAGAGACAATATGTCTTCAGTTACCAATGTTGTGCCCTGTGTTCCTTCTAAGGGAGCCGGTTATATATTCGCGGGTATATTCCTACATGACTCTAACCCAATAAAATTGAATGTTAACTTGGTTGCTTTGTAATTATTGCACCTGTTCTCAAGATGATCGGATTTGTATGTCTGATATGCTTTCTACTTTGAAGACATTCTAAAACACTTCTGGAGTCTATCATGATCGTACAATTTTTATGACCTTTGTGCAGGGCATATGAAAGGAAGTGCCAATTGCCAAGGCTTCAGCCTGAAGAGATGGATGTATTATCCTTTATATCCGTCCTGGAACAAAGACATCACATCCCCAACCTTACTGGGACATCCAGGATGCGCAGGTTTTATTGTACACCTTTAAGCCGTGAACAGGGAACCCATTTTGCCGTGGATAGGATATTCGAAAAAGTTGCCAATATTCAAAAAAGTTTAAAGCTGTATGTCTATATATTTGTATATCACATTTAGCTGCAATTCTGTACGCTTCAGCGTGTGTATTTCCAATACCTATTTATATATTTAAGATCGTGAACGGAAAAAGTATGGATATTACCCACTAAATGTTGCCGATTGTGAAATTTAGTTTTAGTCATTTGTTTTGCTGCCAGATATTGACCCCTAATCTGTAGCGAAGGTTCCTGCGCCTCTACGTGTAGGAGATCTATTGGGGTAGATTTTATTGCCCCAATACAGATACGAAGTGCTTTATTCTGAATAATTTCCAGTTTTTTTTATTACCCTTCTAGGCGTTGAACCATACAATATACTACCGTAGTCCATTACCGATCGAATACAGGGTCTATAGAAATTTAAGGCGATAGCCGGATCGGCACCACAATTGGTTTTATATGAACTTGTTAAAATGCCGCACTTAGTTATTATATGCCGTATGTATTGCTTTCACGTAAGCTTGCTACCTGTGACCATTCCGAGATATTTTGTGTACATACGTGTACAATATCCTGTGATGGAAGATTTCTAGAGCAAGAGAAATATATTATAGATGATTTGTCAATCGGTAATTGAAGCCCATTTAGACACCAACCACTCAAGCAAGATTCATGCCTCTGTTCATATTTGTCTATTCACTTTCTGAACTGCTAGTGTAGGCCAAAGTACAAATGTCATCGGCGTATTGGATGGTGATAGTTTAAATATTATTTCGGAGAAGATCGTATGATTACATGTACTTACTTTCTATTCTCCAATTAATAAAAGAAAATATCATTTACTTCTAAGAATTGGTTCCTAGTCAGAACGTTTGTTTGTATCCAGTGTCCAACCCACACCTGACGTCACGCTAATACGCGTTACCTTCAGATTTCAAATACTAATACGCTACTAAGCGTATCGTACAGTCTATGCATTTTGTTTTGTGTCTGGTATGGCGTCGTATACACAAAAAATTTAAACTCTGCGCGTTTATATGGTAATGAATAGAATGGGCCAGCGTGTCTGTATATCGCGCAACGTAGAAAGCAACGCGGTCACGTTTTGTGTTAGTTCATCTTGGGTCTCCGCGCGAGTTCTACAGTAGCGCAAAACGCGACCATCGTTTGAAAATGTAAAAAAGTATATCGGTAAATTTCCGGATTTATAATAATAATAAAAACAATCATAATCGTTTCCTACTGCATACAGCGTCAAACTCGTCCAAATGTAATAGTGTATAAAATTGAATGTATTAAAAACAAAACATATAACACAACAGGACACAGAGCAAAGTGAGTATTGTATACATTCAGCGATCTGACATGTTAACAGAGAACATATATGCGTCACTTAGATTAAATTATTATTCCTTCAGCAAAGAAATAATTGACATTATAATAAACCTGTCCATGTAAATAATTTTTTTATTTACCTGATTTAAGATCGGGCAAAGCTTTTATATGTTGTGGCAAGTGGTTATATATTTTTAGACATTAGAAATAAACTCGACCCTTGTATTTTCGTTAATCGAGTTTTTGGTGGAAGAAGGTAAGACAACTCTGTACCTCGTGTATGATCATTACGTGTCAATTCATATTCTCTAAAAGATAGTTATTTTTTACAAATGTGGCACGCTGTAGAATGTATATAGATGGCAAGGTAAGTATTTGATAGTTCCTAAATATGTTCTTACATGAGTCTTTCGGTTTCAGGTTAAACACTGCCCATAAGCAAGTCTCTTGAGCTACGAAGGCACTATCCACATATTTCGATTGTCCCCAGAACACTATTCCATATTGTAGTAACGAATGAACGTTTACGTAATATACTTTGAGAGCAACACATGGACCGACACTATTCGCAACTACCCTCGGAGCCCAGCACAAACCACTCAATCTCGACATCAGCGAATCAAGATCTTTGATCCACGACAGCCGAGCATCCAGCTTGAGTCCCAGGAACGTTATTTCTTCCGCACATGTGATTTCTTTTTGAAATCGTGGTGTTATATAACTATTGTTATTGCTGAACACCATTAAGTTTGTTTTGTTAATATTTAAATTTAAATTATTTTGCATGAACCACTCATTCAAATAAGATACACCCGACTCAATGTATTGTGTCGCTTCCTGCACTGAATTTGCTGAAAATGCCGCTGAAAAAAAGTCATCCGCAAATAACACCATCAGACAGTCCACCACACCAGGCAAATCGTTGATGTATAACAGGAATAAAAACGGTCCAAGGATAGAGCCTTGTGCCACACCGTACAATACAGTTCTCCATTCTGACTTAACATCTCTACCTGTATGATCATACGTTAACACACATTCTTTCCTATTCGTCAGGAAAGATCTATTGATAATTCCACGAAAACTCATCCTCTCCAATTTCGCAAACAAAACCTCGTGGTGAACGCAATCGAAAGCCCAGGACAAGTCCATAAAAACCCCGACCGTAATGTTTCCTTGATTTAGTCCACAGGTAATTTCTTCCATTAATTGAAAGATCGCACGTGTTGTTGATCTGCCTATTACGTATCCATTTTGTTTTTTGTTTAACATATTATGTTTTTGGATAAATCTCACCGTTCTACTTTGGACTATTTTTTCTATTATCCTCGAAATTGTGAAAGTTAATGCGATTGGCCTATAGTTGGCAAAATCTGCTCTGTCATCCTTTTTGTGGATAGGTTTTATGATAGTACGTTTCAAGGCATCAGGAAACATCCCACTCCCAAATGAGAGGTTTTACCTCATCCTCCATGGTCAAGTATAAGGAAAAAGTTTCAGGTATATACTTTACTCTTTCTGTAGGCAGACTATTGTCAGCTTTTGTATTTTCACATGCATTTATAAAATAATTGTTCATGTTCGTTACAGTTTCTTCATTACTCTCGTACTGACTGTTAAAATCTTCCACCTTAAAGGGCTCTTTTCGTTTAATTCCCCGAAGTTTGTTAACTAGTTGCCATGTAGCTTTACTCTTATTGTCGGACATTTCTATTAATTTTGTGTATTTAACAATTTTCGCCGCCTCTATTTCTCGTTTTAGTTGTTCGCAGTATGCTTTGTAAATTTCTTTCGTCACTCTACCAACTAGTACACCCTCATATAGTTGTCTTTTAACGGCAGACATCGTGCGTATTTTATTCGTGATCCATTCCTTTTCATTTGCTGTGATATTATACACCTTTTTGTTAGATATTTCGTTTCGAATTGACGTTAGTATGGCGATGAACGCATTGCAACAGCTTTCCATCCCATATAAGCGTGAGACAGGTTCCCAATTAGTTTCTTTAAGTTTTAGGTTTATTATATGTAACTGTTTATACGTGTAACGCCTCTTTTCTATCTTCACGGAATTGTTAACTACTTTTTTAACAGTCGGAAATTCATTTATTTGTGCTCGATGGTCAGACAATGCCGAGACTATTAGTTCACTAGCATATTCCTCTCGATTGATAAAAATATTATCTATAATCGTGCTTATTGTAGCCGTAACTCTAGTTGCCTGTTTAATCTGTCTGTAGTAAATTATAAGTTTTCAAAAGATTCAGTAATCTTCTGGTATTTTTAATTTCCTTACCCAGATCAACGTTAAAATCACCACTTATTATCAAAGTAAAAGACTCAAGGGAAGCAGCATACAGAACCTCATCCAATATTTGAAGAAAGACATCAATATCTCCTAATGGTGATCTGTGATCTGATATATTAATAGGAACTATTTTTGAAATCTCCCAAACGAATTCGAGAGCTTCACAGACGGTGCCCCGGTATTCCCGAACCATCAGAGCCGATTCTCACATATTGGGGATCATGGTTGAAGGCAGCTTTTTATTATTCAAAATTTGTCAAGCAAATAAAATTTGTAGTTTTACAATTCAATCTCGACGAAGCTCCAGCTATTAAAATTTATGAGATTTCAAGATACTTACGTTGATAAATTTCATAACTATTTACAACAATTATGCTGGTTTATTTCACGCGATTTTTTCATCACGACGAACGCAGTTCGGCGAGACAAATCTGGAAACACCTAATGCCGCAAACTTTTCAGCAATCTTCTATTTGTGTTACGTAGATAAGGTAAGTAGGTTATATATAATATGTATAATGAAATAAGTAAATTAACTTTACTCTTTCCCGATATTTACTTCAATCAGTAATACAATATGTGGGCATATGTAAAACTTATTGTTAATACTGTCCTGGCGTGGAGATAAAAGTGGCCCACTCTAGCACTGAATATCGTTTTTGTACACGTACGCATATCGCACGAATGCTGGCAGTAAACACAATAGATAAATACTAGTGATAAAATGATAATGATGAATGAAAACATTACGTTATTACTTATTGTTATCACTGGTTCTCGTTTTTAGCTGTATTTCCCCGAAATCTAAATTTGATCTTAATTAATGGTAGATATGCGATAAACTGATAACTTGTTAGAAGCTACTCCAAAAATGTGAATTATCTACGTAAAGAAATAATTATTCAGATTATGAATACCCTAAATGAATCCTCTGTAATACACAGCAGTATCATGGGCTATTCTCGTTTGTGTAACTTTAGTCCTTCATTGAGGTAATTTTTAACCTTCTTACGGTCAATCCCGTAACTTTGCCTGATTATTATACGTATTATATGTTTCTACCTAGATTTGTTAATTTCGTAATTCTTTAAATTTGCAACTTGTAACCATTCTAATTAGCTGCTTTCCGTTTAGTCAGATTTATATTTGTGAAAATTTCATCAAATCTTTTCGTTGTTCTTTTGACGTCATGTAGATAGCGGTTCAAGTTGCACGAACATACCCTAAGGGAATTTATTTCCGAACGAAACGAGCAAAAGAGAAGATATCGGTACATTACCTTTGCTTTTTTTGCTAGATTTAGCAGTCTTGTGAGTGATCCCTCTACATAGGTTTCGGCTTTTGGGTACTCCGAGCCCATTTCTGAGAGCCGTACTCCTGCCAGTGCTATACGGTCACACAGCACATAGACGGCGGCCTCTTCTTCCGCCTGGCAGAATCTACATGCTGTTTCCTTTGTCAGACCCAGGTTGCTCTGGTGCTTCTTGAACAAACAGTGTGCTGTTAGCAGGCCCACTATTGTTCTAACAGACTTCCTGTCTCCGCTTAGTAAGTCCGCTATAAATGTAGGCCTGTGTCCAATCCGAAATTGCTTGGCCTATACCTGACCTGGAGTAATCTTCTACCAGTCATAAGATTTCTTACCTTTACGTATAGTGGTTGCTTTCACTACCGTATATACCACTCCCACTGAGTGCATTGGGCGATTTTCAGCAGTTGACGAGTGGGCTCGGGCTAATTCGTCTACCTTTCCGTTCCCTCGATGGCCTTCGTATCTTGGTACCCAGGCCAGGGCCACCTTACTTCTGGTTCCCAGCCTATTAAGTGCATTCATGCAGTATCACACCAGTTTTGAATTCGCCCGTGCAGAGTCTAATGCTTTTAAACTGTTTGACTATTTGAATAGATAGCAATAGATTGATAGTTATCTGCTTGTCAGTCTAATTCTTCAATACGCGCCAGCACTGCTTCAACTTGAAATGCTGCGGTGCTTTAAATTAGTTTTAGTGATTTAGGTATTTTAGGTTTACTCCCACAAATCCTGAGTCCGACTCCATTATCTGTCTTTGAGCCGTCTGTGTACCGGATGGATTCGGCCTTTGTAGGCGGGACTTTCTTCCACTTTTTTCTAGCTAGTATTGGCGCTACTGAGCCTGCTAGTTATCGGCCCCGCCTTGAGTTCGTTTAACTGTTTCTGATAATTTGCACGATCCGACTTAATTATAAGAGGTAGATCGATCATTTTAAAACTGGTATCATTAGAAGACGATTCACGCAGTGGTCGCCCGAATACATCGGTAAACGAAAGAAACATTACTGCCATGGAGGACCTATTGAAAGAGAACAGGCGAATGACTATTCGTCAAATTAATGTACACGACAAGTACATGACATCTTACATAATTGTTTGGGTGTAAGCAAGGTTTCAGCCCGCTGCGTGCCATGACTGTTGGGAGTGGAACAGAAACTCAATAGGTCTGACACTTGTCGTCAACTTCAAGAGCTGTTATCCTGTTACAGTGATGAATTTTGGGAAGGGATAATAACCACTGAAGAAACGTGGATTCCTTATTTCAATCCTGAGACCAAAAGTCAATCCCAAGAATGGCGTAAGGCGGAAAAAGGGCCTACAACCTAAGGCGCGTTCAGTTCCCTCTGTTGGAAGGGTGTGTTCTGAGATTGCGAAGGGATTATTTTTACGGATTATCTTCCGAAAGGTACTACAATTAACGCAGAATATTATTCGAATTTACTATCTGAACCACGGCGGCAAGCACTCGTCATAAAATGGCCTGGAAAGTTGCGTAAGCGTCCGTTATTGCAACAGGATAATGCAAGACGCCATACCGCAAGAAAGACGAAGGCTGCTTTCAACGATTTACGATGGGAATTCCTTCCGCATCCACCTTACTCACCAGATCTCGCACCCAGTGATTTTTATCTGTTCCCAGTTTTGGAAAAACCTTTACGAGGTGTTCTATTTAAGTGTTTAATTGACATAAAACCTGTCATAAATAGGTGGACTGCAGAGACACCGAAAAAGTTCTTTGAGGACGGCTTAAGAAAAATATTGTCCGTCTAGAAAGTATCCGGAATTTATTATTTTTCTTAATTTTAATATATTTCTTTTTTACATACTAAGACAAAAGTAGTGCATCAAATAGGTTGTGCCGACTGCAGGCCATGGCAAAAATCATATAACAACGCCAGCTATCAAATATTGTTGATTATCAACAGGCTTAATATTTGTGAAATAATGTCGCAAATAGAAAGTTGGTGGAATATTTGTATAGAAAAGGTGTTCAAAACGTTAAAAAATTAGTGCAATTGACTGAACTCGGAAAAAGTACAGTATATGAGACAATAAAGAGGAAAAAATAGGACAGATAGGAGCCATGGACCAGTTTCTGGAAGACCGCGTAAGATTAGCGGAAACAATCTAAACGCTTTAGTGACTTTAGGACGACAAAACCGAAAACTAGCTATCAGATTTGGAAATTAACCTCAAATAAGAGTGTATCCAGAAACTGCCGCATTTCACTGAGAAGACAAGGTTACTTATCAAGGAAACAAAAAAAATCCGTGCAATGACACCTCTACAAAAGCAACGAAGAATAGATTTTTGCCAACGATTTGAAGACGATAATTTTAGTGACGTTTTTATATCTGACGAAAGTTGTTTTCAGCTTGGTGCAAATCATTTAAAAATCCTATCAAGAGAAAATATTACCGTTCAAATTTCCCACAAAAATAATGGTTTGGGGAGCAATCTTTCAGCGTGGTGCTACACCTCTCTGTATAATTGATGGCACCGTTAATAGTGCAAAGTATTGTGAAATTCTTAATGGCTTTCTTCTTGAAACAGTTCGTGCTTTATATTCCGAAGGGTGGCGTTTTCAACAGGATAATGCAAGACGCCATATTTCTGCCTACACTAAAGCTTAAATGTTAGAACAAAACTTGGCAGCAATTCCATAGCCAGCAGCTTCCCTAGATCTTTGTCCCATCGAAAACATATGGGGACTAATGAAAATTGAAGTAGAACGAGCAGCACCACGAAATAAAGAAGATTTGATTCGGTCAGTTTTACAAGCCTGGACCACTATCACCGAAAAGTATAGCGTTGACCTTGTTTCGAGATTACCTGAACGTTTAGTTAAGTGTTTGCAGTTAAATTAAGATTGTATTAGTAAATGAGATGAATTATTTGTTGCGATTTTATTATTCAAGTAATAAAAATATATACCGTCAAATTATAGGTATGCTTTTTGGTTTCCGGATACTTTCTAGACGGACTATAGTTTATCGTTGGGATAAATGTATTCAATTAAATGGAGATTACGTAGAAAAACTACATTGACGACAATTGACAAAATAAAAAAAATTATAGCTAAATTCCCAGAACTTTGGAAACATCCCTCATATTATTTGTAAGTCGTAAATCATCAAAAAATTGCTGAACGTCAGAATATAAAAGTAAATAGTAAATAAATGGGACTGACACACCTTGTTAACTGTGCACTTTCTTACCTAAGTTTAAAATATACCCTTAAATCCATTAGCCATTGATTCAAATTTAGCGGCGGTATGTTTAATGCCTAATAAGAAAGTGAAATTTTACATATTTGCTTTTATATTACATCTTATCTGAATGGGATCTTCAAAGAAATAATATTACAAAAACATATTTAAATCGGCTAGTATAGTCAACTAAATAAAGTCCGAAGATAACGTATTGTTGTTTGGGAAAACCACAGAAGTATTTTATTTTGCTTGTGAATCACAATTAAACTTCAATTTCGCTTTTAAAGTAACCTTTATCTTTATCGATCATTATCGTCATTATTAGATTACCAGATTATCTCTTTGGTCCAGTCATTGATAAAATAATCACTGCATTCCAATTTAAGATTTGCATAACACTTACGAAGATAAGTTTCGATTTTAATACCCAAGTAGGTGCAGAAACGTTAAAAAAAATTGAAATTTTGATGGGTTTGACTTATGAAAAACATCTAGAGAAAGTATTTATGTGTATGTCTTACGATATAATGAATAAGCCTGCAGAAACGAGTTGCGCTTCGCGAAATTAGCAGAGACTAGACAGACTCGTGTTTATTCGTCTCACGAGAATGGATTCGTGTTGCCTACTGGCTTCCCCGAGAGTCGACAAAACACGAGTCTGTCTAGTCTCCGCTAATTTCGTGAAGCGCATGGAGAGTGTAGTCGTTTCTGCAACTGGAGATGATGGTAAACCTATGGGAAGCATTTGCATGCGCAGTTGCCATTAGATGTCGCTCGGAGATATTTTCCTTGTTATTTCGAATGGCAGTGATATAAGCCAAGGGGCAAATAGTTGTGTGAATTAGAGAAGCACTCAGAGCTACGCTGACGACACCGGGTAAGCGGAAACGTGTCCGTTGGCTAGTGTTTTCTCTCCTCACGTCGGTTTCGTCGTAAATGATTTTAAAATGATTGCGCAACTCTCTGGTTAAGATCGGTCGAATTCGGTTGCCAGTATTAATTCTAACCAATTGTAACTAACAATAACGAGAAATTGTTTTGTTCGTTGCGACGGATTTTTCGTTATAACAAATCAAATCTTTAGAGGTCAATAGCGGTATTTTTTCAACATTTATTAAAAGAACGCTATGATTAAAAAATATAACGTAATTCGTAACTTGAAAATAAATGAAAATCCGATGCATATGAGTTTTTTTTACATTATTTTTACGTCTACAATATACTCCTGGAGTTTGGTTCGTTCCTCCCGATTCCCCATGTATATAGGGTGTAGCGTGTCTGCCCGAGAATTCTCTGTCTACTTACCAACAATGGTGAATACCGGGTGCTGGAGAGGAATAGCAGGAGAGATATTTCTTCACCAACAAAACTACTGCTAACAAACATTGCACAACCTGTATTCACGGCCGATTGCCACCGAGAAAGTGGGCAACTTTACTGTTCGTCGCTGGAAGGTGATGGAGGTAACGGGCAAGTGTACAACAGTTACCAGGGAACACAAATTACGTAGACAAAAGTCGCAAAACATATATCAACCCAAAAAAGATAAAATTATAAAAAGTTCATAATAACGCCTGTATTATTGTATAATACAGGCGTTATTATCGCCAATTAAGAAAGGCAGATGTTGCTAATTAACAGCAAGCCCTTTGCACAGAGTGTCAAAGGATGAGCCTACGTTAACTGTATATCAGAAACTAAGCGGATTCCAAATTTGTAAATTTGCGAACTTATTTTGTTGGATGGAGAGGAGTTTTAGAAAATATCGGCATATCTATTCAAAGTGACATACAGTTAATTTCTTTAAGTGAATTGCTCTATTTTTTATAAAACATTTGAATTCGGCAATTAATTTGACGTACAGAATAATAATAATTCCTCCCTTTACATCCCCCAACAGCTTTTGCCAATTACAGGGGGTATCGGCCGACCATGTACCTGTATCCGTAGAGTATCCTAAGATGTTCACCCTCAGCATTCGACAAATTTGGAGTAAATAAAACTAAGCAGAAACCTTATTCTAAGAGCTACGGCACCGGCGTTCAAACGCGATGCCCCGAAGTCTCGTCGATAGTAACTTGATTGTTATGAAGATTTCAGTAAGATCATCGTGATATTTATTAACGTAATGATAATAATATTCGTAATCTACTTTCTTTGTATAACGTACAAGAAAATGTCACGTTTGGGATTAACAAACCAGGATTACTTGAATTTATTGATTATATATGGAGGATCTGGAAGAAATTTATTAATTAAGAGAAAGATACCCATTCAGGCAAATACTCGTTCGACGAGTGATTAAGAATGTTTATAATATGAGCAGTTTATGCCAATTTGAAAAAGTACATTTTCTGATGATGAAATTGTTGAGATTGGTGTATATCTGCAGGAAGCAGCAACATTAGCATTACCAGCAAGTAGGCGAACGCGAGGCATTACAGGCCTTTTCTCAATTTTTATAAGTCTAAACTGTCAGGTATTACTTGTGAAAGCCGCAATACAGCAGGATGGCACCATTAATAAAAGTTGCAAGTTAACCTAAAATATATATGTTTGTTTTCGAGTGTAGTCATATAATTTTCTGTCGTTTGGAAGTTTAGGTGGAGGTAGGTAGGTATTTTCTGCTTCAAAGAATTAACGTCTTCTGGGGTATAATGGACACAGAGCCCGTTATGTTTAATATCTTTATTTTTTATATATATTTGAATAATTACCTATAATATGAATTAATGGTCGATATAGTACATAACTATCGTAAGAAGACGGATCGCCAAAAATGGATTAAAGATGATACAGCTAGAGCTATCAAACATATCTAGTGGTAGGATAGGATACAAAAGAGCTGCTGTGAGTTACAATGTTCCCCGTTAGGAAATATCAGAAGCTTGATTACGAATCAAAAAAGGCAATTGGAAATTTCAAATCAAGAGTTAGAACTTGTAATATACATTAAGGACATGGAAAATCGTTTATTTGGACTTAGCACAAAAGATCTGCCTGAACTAGCATTTCAATTAGCTGAACAAAACCAACTAATTCACTCACTCAGCGTGATCGGTGAAGACTGGCTGTCAGGTTTTCTGAAAACAAACCCATCGTTGTCTCTTCGAAAACCTGAAGCTACGTCAACTGCCAGAGCAATGGGACTAATAGAGCTTCGGCAAATAAATTTCATGATCTGTTGCAAAAAACGGTTGATAATTACAAACTTATTGTAAACAGAATATACAATGTCGACGAAACTGTGGCAAAAAGTTTATCGAAAATACTCGCTAGCAAAGGTAAGAAACAAGTCGGTACGTTGTCATGGGCAGAGAGGAGTCAATTGATAACTCTTAAAATATGTATGGGACCAGATGGTTCCTACATGCCTCCGTTATTTATTTTTCCAAGATTTCGGATAAAAAATTAGTTATTACATGGTGCTCCACCAGGTTCATGGGGTGAATGTAATGAAAAGAGCTGGATAAAAAAGAGATATTTGTAAAATGGTATAGTTTGATCTCGTGCTACCAAAGAATTACCAGTTCTTCTTCTTCTATATAGGCGCTTAAGCCATTCTAGGAACTTAGAACTGATTCATTTTGCAAGAGATAATGGAGCGATCCCGCAATGCTTTCTTTCCCATCGCCTACAGTCCCTGGATGTGGCTCTCATGGAAGCTATTACAGCGACCAAGTGAAAAAGGGGCTACGCTTAAACCCCGGCCATGTTGTAACCCATTATCAAATTGGTCCTCTTTTCGGAAATGCTTTCCTTAAAGCGGCGACCATGACAATAGTCGTTAGTGGCTTTTGGAAAACAGGAATTTGGCCAGGTGAGCACGATGTTTTTACCGTCACAGACTTCTTGCTTGCAGAAACAACTGAAATACCTCTTCCCTCACAATGTATCTCCATTTCTCAATAAGTCGAATATTAACAATAATACAGACAAAGATCAGTGTTAGATCAGGGGCTTCAAGTGAAAATAGTAAATCCTAAGATCACAAGAACTGGTTCCAGAGGAAGACCACGAAACGAGTATCGGATAAACACGGACGAATCTAATCTCGTTGAGCATTACGATTTTTACGTTCTTGTAATGTTGTTTGAGTAGCATAGACATTAGTAAATACATCTTTAAACATATTATTTAATAAATGATTCGAGTATTATTTTTCAGGACAAATTTTATATTTGACCCTCCATCTGTAGCAAATGCAACGTTTGTAAGGAAAGTTATTCCAAATTCTTAAAAACACTTTCTTTAATTTTGCATGAATATTAGAACCAGTTGTTTGTAAGAATTCCATACATTTTAAACCTAAATTTAAAGATCAAGTCTTGTAATTTATCTTTAGTACCACAATGTAATGTTACATATAATGGTGGTGTTAACCCCACATGTGGGAAGGCCGCTGACCAGCTTTCGCATGCGGTCGGTTCCTACCGATCAACAAGGAACTGTCCGCACGAGTCCGTCACTCGCTGGAAGGAGAGCGATTGGTCGCCGGTTGGGCCCTCCTTCCCTCGTGCCCCATGTTAGGGAAGTTCCCGTCTCAACCTTTAATTAATAACAGTCGGTACTGATCTCTCGGAACCTACCCCACATCTTGTCCGCTAGGGTTTACGCCGCTCAAGTGCGACAACTATCGTTCCCTCGAAATCTAGACCGTCAGATTCCGACCCTGAGATACAATCGGCCGCCCATGATTTAAGCCTATACAACGGGAATGGTCGGGCCAAAGCCCTACCCAAATCGTGCCGGCCCAGATGTTTGTTACTCAGAAACCTGGGATTGAATCGAATCAAAGAATTCCCCAACAACGCTCTAAAACGCTGCCTGCTTCACTATGTATATTTGCCCCCGCCACGCCCATTACTCCGTGGCCAATAGGAAATTGGGTAGTGAAGCTGCAGAACTTTATGGGTAAACGCCATAGGGTGAACATTTACCCCCAATGTAACGTTACAGCAAGATAACTGCGATTTATAAAATTATCGCTCCACACAACTAATATATTTGCCGACACTTTTTCTCGTTCTTCGTTGTAAAATATTTATTGTGTCTTGAAATTGTTGTTGAATGAGGCATTGTTTCGCAGATGTCAATGTTTTTTTCGTACTTATGACCAATCTCAATTAAATACGCCGCCATCTTCTTAAAACTGCGGTTGTCAACACTGCAAAAGGAACGACAATCCTCAACTTTCCAGTTACTACATGCATTTAAGCGTTGTTTCTTTGAGACACTATCAAGTTTAATTAATTAATCCGGGACGGCTCTTTTGAGGATGCATCTATCTTCAATTTCAACCAAACTAAGACATAAAATACGGAAAAATAGACCAAAGGTTTCTTGTCGTTGTAGTACGAAACATAAAACATGTGCATATTCTACCCTAATAAATCAAACGGAACTGAGTATGACAACGATCCGTTCTCTCTATTCATCATATTCGTGTTACTTTTTATGTAAATAGTTTCGCAAGCGTCTAATTCCCGCGGCGAAATAACGTTCTGAGTTAATTTCAGGTTTTATAACTTAATATGACGTCCAGTTTCCTTTATATGTTGTGCTACACTTGACGACTCTATTATACCAAGTCGATAAGGCCTGATGTGCTCCTTGAATCTGTGTTTCGCGAAATGAAACATATGTTCATATCTCGACCCGTAAAAGTATTTAGCCTCTTGCGACTTGAAATCATTATTATTCATCACCGTTATTGAATATATCAAGATATTTGTTTTATGTAAAAAGGAAAAAACCTGTTGTACATGCGTATATACAACGCACACTTTCAATGTCCTTTCTATTCATAATCGCAATAAAAACACAGTATCCGCCGGGGCAACTCATAACTCTACTTATGAATTAAAAACGGGCAAATCAATTGTAAGCGGTTATAAGTGGAGTTATGCAGCGTTCTGGTACCCTCTCGAACAAAACAAGTCTGCAAGTTTACGAATTTGAAACCTGTTTAGTTTGATATGCGGCTAAGGCCATTCTGTGACATCTAGTATAATCCTTATAAGATGGTTTCACTTACATCCTTTGAATCTATCGAAATCGAATAACAAATAAAGGTACAAATATCAGAGGAACGTACTTTAAGAGAGAAATATGTATTTTTTTATCTTGATGTATTATCAGCATAATCCCCTATTTACGGGAGTGCTATAAATACTCATTTTATCTAAGCTATGTTAAAACAGCTCAGCTTAGCGAAAACAAACTCGCTAACAAAGGTAAGATAGGTGGTTACCCGACATATTTGGTTAAAAACTTTAGAGTAAACTGTAATTACAATTGCTTGTTAAGACCCTCGAAACGCACATAAAAACCAAATTAGAAGTTTTAGATTAGAATGTTTCAATTAGATTGTTTAAATTAATTTCCCGTGTTTAAATTAAATTCTTTCTCGAGAAAAATATTTATGACTAAATAATTGAACTGCGACGACACTCACGCGCGTGTGTTAGTTGCGTGAGTTTGTACTTCCCCCAAATTTGATAATTAACTAATTCTTTCAAACATGTATTATTCAACTTGTAGATGGGTACAACATTTTAGAAAAATGGAAAATCTTATTAGTCATTTTTTTATTTTAACATTACGGAATGTTGAAAATTAACCTTTAATTGCATGTTATTAACCATATATTAATGCGAGATTCTCACCTGCTTTTACTTAACAAGCTTGATACACAGCAATAATCGCAAAACTTGATCAAGCCGGCACAATTTATTTAATAACGTTCGGCCCTCAACGGGTCTCTGCTTTCGTTATTAATTACTTACTGGCAATTTTGTTTTAATTGATCGATGCTGTATCTCTTAGTCATTTCTCCCATTGTGATACGTAATCTTTCATCTCTGATAAGTAAAGGAAGTCTGGTGATAGAGAAATCAGCCGAACAAATTGAATCAATTAGTGCTATTGTAAAAAAAAATGCAACATTGTATAATGTTCGCGAAACAAATAAAAATACGTAATCTTCAATGTGTCTCAACTGTTACCAAGCTGAAATTGAAAAATGGTTACTACAAACTAAGAAAGGGTACTGGAAGACCTTAATAAATAATAGTAGAAAGAAACAAAAATGCAAATAGAACTTAGCAAATGAACCAAAATGGGATTAATTTTAAATGATTTGCTCATATTTTTATTTGTGGAATGTTTTACAATGTTTTGCAACAGCAACAAATTAGTAATTCTACGAATGAATTACCCAATTACGTAACACTAACGCCACTTGTCATGATTGTATCGCCAGTTTCAGCAAATCTCCTTCATGAGCTGATAGGGTGCTGCTAATTTCGCAGCAGCACGGTTATCAGTCGCAGGCCGGTCAACGGAGGCAACCGCTGTTGATTTTTTCAATTACGTACGTATACAGTCACATGGATGAGCGATACATGGTGGCAGCTGCCGTTTTTAACAGGTTTAGAGCGTTTGGTTAGAGCGTTTGTCTCTATTCACGTAAATTTTATTTTAGAAAAGCTTTGTGCTTACTGATAAGCTACGAGAAATAATAGTCTGAACAGCGACTACACAGAGAAATGTACTTCCGCTTAAACGAATATTTCCGAAGATTAAACCTTGTGAGATGTTGTCATTCGATATGTGTAGTCTACTAGTTTTGTGTATCCAAAAAAAAGCTATAAACATACCGCGGATCGACAACCGCCTCTATAAACACAGTGGGGTGGGATGCATTCGTCCAGCCACGACGTGCGTATGCGTTAGGGGAAAGCGATACACAGTCAGACGGTAATAAAATGCAAATTAGTTTGTGGATCCTCGTTTAAATTGTTTATTACATCAGCAACTTTCTCCTGCGTAAAATGAAGAGGCTTCTAACCACATCCGCCATCCTGTTACGATTGCGGACGGAGCTGAGGAAAGTCCTGGTCAAATGCCTTTGTATAAAGGAACTCTCGTAGGTGCTTTCGAGAAAACTTTTTTGGTGTGATTAATTAATTAATTGACATTCGGGAATTGCTCTCTAATAAATTTCGCAACTCTATGGAGGGCGTGTAATAGGCAGCACATTTACGAAATGTCTTTAAGCAGTTTTCCTGCTTTAAGCGTATAAGCTGCAACATCACTCTCGAAGAGCAAAGCTTTCTTCCGTTTCCTAACATTTTTGAAAATTTTGTGAAAACTGCTGACAACTACTTCCGTTATTTTATCCGTATTTACCCGTTCTGTTATTTCGCTGGCTCTTGAATATGGTTTTAGAGATAATTTATCTAACCACCTCTACTAATGTGCTACGCTGTATAGATGCAGATAATGCAGTGGTTGTTCTCCGAGAAAAAAAAAGAAAAGGAATTACAAGATAAAATATTTAAGGCCATAAATGACCTTCCTTTGTAAAAATTGGATACTCTAAACTGGGACAACATGTGACTTCAGCAAGATGCAAGATCACTTGTCACACAGCCCATGAAACAATTCACTTATTGCAACACAAATTCAGTGAATTAATATTTTTTTAGAAATGAAGCCGTCCTCCACACACATGTAGTTTAACACCCCTAGACTTCTTCTGATAGAATTATGTTGAGTCGTTAGTGTACGCCAATGTACCAGCAACATTACATGACTTGCATACGTGTCATTTTTGATATTCGCTTTAAGTGAAAAAGTAATGGAAAATTAGATTCAACAGATTTATTCCCGCTAACGCTTCGGAGGCGATGTATTCCGTAAATATCCTTCACACCGAAATCAAAATAATCTTAAATTTCTCTGGAAACCGGTTTTATTTTTCAAACAAGATGTGTCGCTGTTTACACTCCACTTTCAGCGGGTTATATTTTAAATAGGATTTTATTTGCTAGTCTGTAAAAGGCAGCAAATATGTACCGCCGAAGCGGTTCATAATGTATTAATTAGAACACTAGACAACTTTGAAATTGCACCAAAGCAAGTGTTAACGATGATTACTGATGCTGCCGTGGTTATGCTTCGCACAAGTCAATTATTCAACGCTGTTCAACCGAATTTGCTGCACATAACATGTCTGCTTCATGCTTCACATCTTGTAGCAAAACACTGTACGAAAATGTTATCCCGATGTGGATCAACTAATAGCACAGACGAAAGTGGTTTTCTTTTAATTAACCAAAACGTATTCGACTATTTCGTTCACGGTGTCCTGACATACCGCCGCAGCCAATTCTTACACGATGGGGTACGTGGTTAGAAGCAACATTCTATTATTTTAAACATTTTGAAAAGATCAAATTAGTTATTTTACAGCTGGACGCTAAAGAAGCAGCTGCAATATCGCAGGTTAAGTCAAATTCAATTCCAAAATCCTCAAGTTACAGCAGATTTAAAAGCTATTAACGACAATTACGTTCCAGTAGCCGACGCAATCAAAAAAATTGCAAGACGCTTCGTTCTCCTTACGGGATTCGTGTGAAATTGTTGACCACGTACACATTGCGCCGTCTTTTTAACAATAGTGTTGCGGAAGATGCGTTATACAAATTTCATCGCTAGATCTAGAAGGATCTTTTTCTGCGTTTAAGCAGATATATACGCCGTAACGGACGGGTCTCAAAGAAACTACTGCAGAGACGTACGCTATGATACAGGCGTTGAAGGCCTCACTTCCGGATTTTTTTTCAGCCATCTAAGCACATTCGACTACATTATATTTGCGTTTTCATAAATTCTTTTATTATTTTTTGTTCTAAATAACGCGCACGTTTATTTCGGTTAACCCAACGCAGTGACGCTGCTAGTAGGCAATCGACTTGTTGCGCTCTATTTATGACTTATATTCATTCTATACCTCATAATTTTCATGAACCAAAACTGCTTAAATAATATTAGTTAACGCTACTTTCGTCCAACAGTCGCGTGGTACGAAACTATTCATTCTAGTCTTACTCACCGATACTACTCATTTTAGTCTTGTGCGCCACCGTACACAACATAGTTTGGTCTATCAGTTCTATGGTATAAGTAGAATTTTGAAAGGAAACACCCTTAAACGGTATAATCTAGAAGTGTATTTATAACGACTGCGTAATCATTTACACAATACATACAGACATAGTAAACTAGACATTCACGATGAAAAATACCAACTTTTTTTTATAATTATTTTTCTTCAATAGATAGCACGCTTTTATATGTAATTTAATATACACACTTCACAGGGAAAGAATATACAAATCGACAATAAAACAGGAGCATCCCATTTATACTTTAACATTTAATCAAAACATTAAGTAAAAAAAAAAATACATGTCAGTCAAGCAACTTGTGAATTGTGAAAAGAACTTGCAAGACATCTTAACATCATTTATTCTAACAAGGTTCGGACAAAGTCCTAATCAAAATAAAAAATATTCTGCATCTTCTTAACTAAACAATAAATAAGTAGACAATGTTTAAATAACAGACCTGAACTAAGAAATATAGTTTCTTCGTAGGGTTAGCTTGTTATTGGAAAATTGACTTCATCTTGTAATATTACAGACTATATGTAGAGTATAAATAACGATGTATTCAATCTACAATATTTAAACATTTTCTACCACTTTTTTCTAGTAAAACAAAGGCATTCGTTGATAAGAGAAACGATTGATGGGTAGGTATTGATCATGGAATTTTATGAAATGCACACACAAAGTGCTCCAGATTGGAGCAACGACAAAATTAGTAAAGATCCTTTCAAGAGTTCTAAACCCGTTTAGCCCAATGTCTATTGTTAAACGTAGACCATTTAAATATGAAAATTCTCTATCAATACTTGATAAGAACAAAATATTTGTGCTGGTAAATGGAGTAAATTACAACAAACAACGGAAAATTGTTGCCTGCTCCACGGTTTTTATTGTACATGATGATATTTTTCAAAATATTTTTTTCTTACTATGAGGTCTGGCTGTGGGCGTAGCACCTACAAGGTTCGTGGCTACTCATAGTTATACTTTCTCAAACCAAACATGCTATAGATTATTGCACCCTGGAGGCAAAACAGCCCATTCAATAATTTAATATTTCCCCCACGCCATGCGATGATGTTATGATAGGAACACCATCCGAATATGAGCGCGTTAAGAAAATGTGATGTAAAAATAGATTTTTATGCATGCTGCACTTTATCTACGCACAATATCAAGAATAAACGGCTTAATCTACTTAAACAGTAAGATTCGAACGTTTAATAAAACAAAAACATAACTGTTTTTGTTTTATTAAACACTAACATAACGCTGCTTTAGTTGACATAATATAAAGGCAAAATGAACCTAAAAAAAAAGATCATTTCCACAATTTTGGTCCGTTTTATCTTCTTAAAAATATGTAAGTACCTCTGTTCACTTCTAGTAAAACTAAGCAACAGGAAAGAAAAAAAGGGCGATTCATTGCCGTATTTATTAAAGAACAGGAAAAACACTTGGGGTCTTATTTCTTTGATCTCATGACGATCCTTAGCGTATAGTTTGACGCAAAAAAATAACATTAATCATAATTTTGATCGCAATGAAAAGGTGGCAGGTAGATATTAACTCAAAGGGTTTCAACACTATAGAACTTAAATTGGTGCAGTATTCTTTTTAATTCTAGCTTAAAACTATTTCAACTAAAATTAATCATATAATAAGATAATTTGTTATATAACTCCAAAAAAATAGGGACTGTTTTCAAGGAGTCCCAAATTAATTCTTTTAGGCAGCATAGAAGTATTCTTCACTGGGTATATATGACAAGAACAGGTATTCAAATCTGTTTTGTTGCTGTGTACACAAATACAAGTCTCAAGTATGTCTGGACAGGCTAACGAAAGAATTTTTAGTTCAGTACAGAGTGGACAACAAGATTTACGAGGTTCTGCTCTCATCATGCATTGTAGGGCTCGTTTCTACATCAAATAATTTGAAAGACTACCCCAAATATAATTCCGTAGGTCAGTCTAGATTGAAAGTGACGAGAGAAGAAACGAATTTGGACTTAGCTTACCGCATAGCGATTCACAATGAGGTTTCCACGACAAAGTATTAGCAAAAGTCAGTCCTAAAAATTTAATTTCTTGTTGAAACTTGAGGCAGGAACCATGACAAGTAAGTTGAAGAATTGAAGTAATGAATCTTTGTCTTGTGTGAAATAGGAGAGTTAACGTTTTAGAGGGATTTAAATAGAGCTTGTTAGCGGACAATCATATAAATAACTTTTGAAATAGTAAATTACCGGCGTGAATAGTTTCTATACATAACTATAGAGAAGTTTACCAAAAAGGTAATAACGTCATTCAGATACAGAGAAAATAAGATCGGAGCAAGAACCGACCCTTGCGGGACTCCTAAAGTAACAGGCAAGATTCCAGATTTATGAGTAACGCCCTCCCTACGCATAGGTACCTCGACAAACTGAGAGCGATTATCCAAGTAGGAAGCGAACCACTGTCCCGCACTTCCTCGATGTTGCAAGAGACAAACAATCTTAGAGTGGTCCAGGAAAGAATTTAGTCTCTTCAACATACCGTATTCGAAAAGCCTTGCTATTGCTGAAGTAACGGAAATTGAATGAAGTATATTGCATAGTCAAAATGACTTTCGAAAAAAATAAATAACGGGGGGCGGGGTACCCTATATTCCCCATATATATTTTTTTATTATTAAGATAATTTGAAATATAGTCGGGGATGACGAAAATGATTTTCGGGAAAAACAAACAGCGGCTGAAAAAAAAAATAAAATGAGTTTTACGTACAATACGTTTTTAGTTTAGAATCAACCATTTTTACCATCATTATCTCTTAAAATAGTATTTTATCTCTTATTTCTCCTTATATTTTTCAATTTTACGTATTTATACCTATAGCTTTTTAGTATTTACTGATACGTTTGCAATGTTTGGTTTAGTTGTATAAACCAGACCTCTGTTGCGCAAAGTATTATAAAATAAATGTTGATTGATAAGCACTTTGCAGATTTACCATACGTAAAATCCCAACCCATAGATATCAGGGCTTGATAAACACCTACCCATCTTCTTACAAAAACTATTTATGCTTAGATCGTTACCACCATGGTAGCCTCAAAATACTTATATTGAGTATGACAAGACAGTTATATTGCTTTTTTTAATTTCTTTTTTTTAGAATGATAAAATTATCTTGTTTTACTATGTATAATACAACTTTCTTAATTCACTCTGTAAGTGCGTAACAAGTTTTTTTTCTTCTTTAAATCTGTACAGTTCTTATAAAACGAAGATTTAAGATAATCTAGCAAAAATGGCTTTTTTCTCTAAAAATATTAATCGTCAAGAGATTTGAAACTTAAAGCTAATGTGAAAATAGAATTATGTATGTA